>JAODOY010021933.1:0-23568 GCA_025399855.1 Forbesichthys papilliferus
GTTGTATTTTACACTGAGTAGTTTTCTCTGTTGCTGCATGCAAATGACAAATACTTGGGGGGGGATTAATCTTGGCTTGTGTTCACTGCTTGTTTCATGTTTCGTCATTATGCATTGTTTTCATATCTAGGCCAATCAGTCTGCCTTGTCTGGGGATATCAATACCTATTATGCCGCTAGATTCAGCTCTGGAGTTTCTGAATGAGATCTAAGTGATGGAATTTGTACTTGCATTGTGTTTGGCTTGAATCATTCTGTGACCCATTTTAACTTCAACTAGTGTAAATGAGTCTTTTTTTTTTTTTAAAGTATGCTGGTGAGAAGAATGGCATACATTGCGTTTCATGCAGTCAATTAATATGGAGACATTTATTCAGAACTGAGAGTTCCCAATATAATGACAAGTTGTGTTATTCTGTAGCTTGTTAACATTGGCTATAACTAATGTTCTGAATTTTTTGTCTGCTTGTGTAACCAGTCTTGCTTTTGTCTACTACCGTGTGATTTTAATTGCATTTGAGTATATGGCATTTACTTGGAAGAAAAAAAGGGGCAATCGGTTTAAAAGCTATACAAAATGCTATAAAATGCTAGATTTTAACATCACATCCCATGTAAATACTAGACTGTAGATCACATCCCATGTAAACACAAGAAAGATCACATCCCATGTAAACACCAGACTGTAGATTGCATCCCATGTAAACACCAGACCATATTAGATCCCATATTACAGTATTTTCTACTGCTAACCTCCATTTGTCAAATCTTTAGTCACATTTTTAAAATTCAAAAACACAATTGGCCCAACACCCATCAATTCATGACCATACCATTAACACAATTCATGTTGTTTCCACATAATATGCAGTCAATTAATGCATTTCTAAAATGGTAATATTTTCTTTACTAACAAGCTTAATCTTATTTAAGATTACTTAATACTCTTTTCTTTGGCAAATGCAAGCACACAGATGCAATGTCAGAAATTAAGACCTAATGTTCACAGCAAATCTATATTAAAATAGCATTTCTGAATGAACATATAATTTATTGTAATTTGTGTAAAATATATCAATCACCTCTAAATATAATCTTAATCAAGGACATAGCCAGGTGTAATACTTTCAATTATATAGACAAACACAAAGCAGCAAAAAGGATTGAGTTTATCTAGTGTGGATAAAGAAAAACTCTCAAAAGAGAAAGAAATAATAGTGTCTGGACAAGGGAGAGGGATAGTTGGGCCAGGGAGAGAAGTAGTTTGGGCTAGAACAAGGGAGAAGGAGAGGTAGGGCGAGAGGAGAAAAAATGCTTGTTGGTGTTCGATTTAGAGCATACAGTCTTGCTGAAGATTGTTAGGCTGGTTACCAGACACAATATTCACTTTGTGAATATCATTGCCTCCTAGGGCGTAGACCTCTGGGTATAGTAATTTTGAAATTATTTGACAGCTTTATTAAGTAATCAGTGTTGCTATACGGTTTTGATCGCCTCATCTAGCTCTACCACCATTTCGAAACACACTTTACTTTAACGTCATCTCACTAACCCACCCTGATTGGTCCGCCAGCAGGGTGGCTGTGAAAATACTAATGTGAACAGGGTTTCCAGACTATACTGTAATATCATCAATAACAAATTGAGCTGGGAGCAATAGTCGGGCGGAGCCAGGCTATAAGATTTTATAAATTACTGTAGAATAGAACTGTACATTTTTGTTTCTTAAGCTTCTGTTAATTTCCTTTTGTCTAAGAAGTGGAATATGACACATTTTGAACAAAAAGCCACATAGGTTAATGGTTCTCAAAACTGTAAACATCAGACCTCTTTAGATCACATCCCATGTAAACACCAGACCATATTAGATTACATCCCATGTAAACACCAGACCATGTTAGATCACATCCCATGTAAACACCAGACCATATTAGATTACATCCCATGTAAACACCAGACCATGTTAGATCACATCCCATGTAATCACTAGACCATGTTAGATCAAATCCCATGTTAACACCAGACCACATTAGACCACATCCCATAAAAACACCAGACTACATTAGACCACATCCCATGTAAACACCAGACCATATTATATCACATCCAATGTAAACACCAGACCAATGTTAGATCACATCCCATGTTAACACCAGACCACATTAGAACACATGCCATGTTAACACCAGACCACTTTAGATCACATCCCATGTAAACAGCAGACCATATTAGATTACATCCCATGTAAACACCAGACCATGTTAAATCACATCTCTTGTTAACACCAGACCAATGTTAGATCACTTCCCAAGTTAACACCAGACCATTGTTAGATCACATCCCATGTTAACACCAGACCACATTAGATCACATGCCATGTTAACACCAGACTATATTAGATCACATCCAATGTAATCACCAGACCAATGTTAAAACACATCCCATGTAAACACCAGACCAATGTTAGATTACATCCCATGTTAACAACATACCACATTTGATCACATCCCATGTTAACACCAGACCATATTAGATCACATCCCATGTAAACACCAGACCACATTAGATCACATGCCATGTTAACACCAGACTATATTAGATCACATCCAATGTAATCACCAGACCAATGTTAAATCACATCCCATGTAAACACCAGACCATATTAGATTACATCCCATGTTAACTCCAGACCAATGTTAGATCACATCCCATGTTAACACCAGACTAGATTAGATCACATCCCATGTTAACATTAGACCATATTAGATCACATCCCATGTAAACACCAGACCATGTTAGATCACATCCCATGTTAACACCAGACCACATTAGATCACATCCCATGTAAACACCAGACCATATTAGATCACATCCCATGTAAACACCAGACCATGTTAGATCACATCCCACGTTAACACCAGAATAATGTTAGATCACATCCCATGTAAACACCAGACCATATTAGATCACATCCCATGTAAACACCAGACCCTATTAGATTACATCGCATGTAAACACCAGACCATATTAGATCACATCCCATTTTAACACCAGACTATTTTAGATTAGATATGTTAACACCAGACCATGTTAGAAATATTTTATCATCATTATTTCAATTTGAAAGAGAATAATAAACTCACGTAAATGTAGCTAGTGTTAGTATTGGTGGGCGCCAGCATTCTCAAGAAGTTAGTGAGCTACATACTTTCCCTTAAGGGTTTTATGGCGCTGCTGCTATTTATGGTATCTGTCTATCCATACACTATGGGTAATGATTCTTCATCTGTCAGAGTGTGGTTTTGCGGTATTGGGGTTTGTAGGGTTAGCAAAAAACAAAACAACGTGTAGGAACCATGTTTGTTTATGGTGTTACTTTGGTTTATGTGTTTGCATTGCTACAATGTCACAGGGACACAAGTTGTAGTAATGATTAGAGATCACAAGTTCACTTGTATGGAAGGAAAGGGGCTGTGTAAGAATCAGTATCTTTTGTTGACAGCTTTATATGGTATATTCGCTTGTGTATGTATGATTGTTGAAATACTGTGACGTCTGTCTCACGCTACGCCAGTTTTGAATTATCCATGAAATGCACTGCTGCACAAAAATAAATAAACAAACATATTGCTGGACTGGAACACTGTTATCGGAAGACCTTCGGACAAGGCATAGGCTACCTTCCTCACTTAGCCCCTCAGCAACTTAAAACTGGAAAACTGGAAAGATAGTTGCTATACAATACATGATGTATGATATATGTATAATACATGAGCCGGTCATGCACATTGTCAAAATCCATATGTGGAAGTGACTAGTTGACTCTAATAACCTATTTTAGTGTGATTCCTTGCACGTTGCAGAGTCAATGTGACGCCGCACTCATGCCACCAAGACAAATTCCTGCATGTTCGCTGTATACTTCGAAAATTAAGTTATTGGGATTCTGACGTGCCAATTCTCTGTCTGTAGACATCTTGACTGGCATCCTGACTGACTGAGTCCTAATGCCCCAGAGATTGCTGAACCAATTAACCAGCTGCATGACTTCTGCCAATGTAGAAACTCTCTCCAGCTGTCTCTCTTACCTACAGTAGCTTCACTGTGCATTTGGTATGCTATCTCAGCTTAAATGCAGCAGCATAAAGTTTGAAAACAAATCTTTCATCATGTTTCTCCATGCTTTTTTAAGACAGATATGCAGGTTTATCTGAAAAATGAAACGTAATTTAGTTTTTGTAATGCCATCAGCTTTTAGTATTTATGGAGTCATTGTGCTTATCTATACTGAAACGCGTATATTGTATGTAGATCATGTTTTTTTTGCATTTTGAAATTTATAGTTAGTATTTAATTAACAAGATGTGTTTTTGACGAGAAAATGTGGTATTTGGCTAATTGTGTGAGGTAGGTGTGTTGCTGTGTTAAGAGTTTCGGGAAAAGTATCTTCAATATAGGTACTGTAAGCGGTTGTTAGATTAGATCACATCCCATGTAAAACACAGACCATTTAAAATCACATCGCATGTAAACACCAGACCATATTAGATCACATCCCATATACACACCAGGCCACATTCTTCTTCTGACTTCTGCCAATGTAGAAACTCTCTCCAGCTACAGTAGCTTCACTGTGCATTTGGTATGCTATCTCATCTTAAATGCAGCAGCGTATAATTTGAAAAGAAATCTTTCATCATGTTTCTCCGTGCTTTTCCAAGACAGCAGCTTAAAATTAATTGCTTATTAAATCAACATTAACCTTATGACACCATTTGCTGCCAAATAATACCACTGTGTCGGTGAAGGGAAATTAAATTGAAGCATGTTTTGCTCCCATATCACCCTGTTCCATTTTGCCTGGACTTGTAACACAGCAGGTTAAAGCTGCAAAGACAGCAAAATAGCGTGTCCAAAGTACAGTAGGTTTACAACTTACAGGATAATAACATTTATATAATGCTTTGACTTTTATCCAAAACACCAGATAATGCCATCTGATTAATTCCAATATTATTTTATTGTATTTAATTAAAAGGGCACAAAATCTGATGCAACAGTAAGCAAGTCAAATAAAACAAAAGAACTACAATACTATACTAGATCGTCATTGTTTTGGTTTAACAATTGTAGTTGAAATTGGCTCTGCACAAATGCATATTTAGGCACATAGTGCAAGTTTCGCTTTGCACTCATTTCTTATCCGTACTACAGCTAACCAGTCACTCACACTTTCAGTAAAAAAGTGTGAACTGGGCATATAGTTGTGCTTCCTGGGGCCTAATTCATAGGATGTTGTGCTTGCAGTGTACAATACATTATTAGAATAGTGTGCTGTAAGGATTGAATGTAATAGCCTACATATTAGTTCTGCACACTTTAGAATTGGTTGAAGTAATATGTATTATTTATAGAAGAGGTGTTTGTTAAATTGTAGTATTTCCTCACAGATTTTATTTGCGCAAATGGGTTTTACTTATGCAATATGATTCTTTATTTTTTATAAAGTCTTCTCTTAAATACTTTTTTTTTTTATCCTGCAGGAAAACATAAATATTTGTGTATTATTTTCAAATATTACTTATGCTGATAATATATCTCCTTTCTGGGATTTCATTGTAATAGAATTTTATTGCAGGGTGATGATGTGTATCCAATCAGCAGAAAATGGCTATCGGTGATCCATTAATCTGTGGATAATCCCCTTGGCAACAGGACACAAGGCAATCCGCTTATCAGACCAAATTTATGTCATTGGTGATTACAACCAGAAAGTGACAATAAATGTTATTGTTTCCTGAAAGGAATATCTATTTCTAGTCGATTGTAATGTTTAGATTGACGTGACCTTTGGAGAATAGTGCTGTAAGCGAGATCTGAATAATTCATGTAGTGTACCAGACCTCCATGTGCTTGTATTTGATTAGTTTTGATTGACACATTATAAAATAACATTATGTAATTTTAAATTGGAATTAAAACTGTTTAAACTTGCAGAGTAAAGATACATTTGTTAATGTTAATTATTACTGTGGAATGGAAATGTGTTTGTGTCAGACACATTTAGTAAAATTGTACAGTATACTGTAGGTAAAATATGACCTCCCACTATATGTCATAGCCATTGTGTAATGTTTCTACAAACACAAAATACTGAATATACTTTACACATCACATATATAATTGTCATGTTGAAAGATGTGGGGGCATTAACCAAAGGGTGTATGTAAGCTCTGAGACATTGCTCCACTATAATTCAGCTGGGAGAGTTGAATAGAGGATGGCTTTGCGATCTCTCGTCAGACTCTCATTCACCTGCCGTGACCTTTTCAGCTTTGGTCCTCTTAGGACCTGCACTCATCCCATCATGTCATTTGAGCAAGAGGAATACAGTAAGAAGATCCTGCTATAATGCTGTGCCGCCATTTAGGGCTGGCGCATTGTGCCGGTGGGGGCTACTTGTTGACCACAGCAGCGAAGCTGATAAATTACAGCTCCTCGCTGCATCTATCCACTGTATGATGTTATAAACTGCACGAAATTGCCGTTTTTATTTTTCAAAGGTCAGCAATGAATATGCCGGCTTTTTTTTATTTTAACATGACAGGCATCCTTAAATTAACAGGACTGTAGAAATGCAGACCAAATTCAATAAAAGGTCAGGACGTGTCTCCAAATTCATACAGCTTTGCTTTACTTTACGACAAATGGCATATATCTGAGCCACTATAAGACCTTTTTAACACTGTTGTTGTCGACATTGTGTTTTAAGGTTAGGTTAAGTGTTACCACACCTATCCAATGCATTAATAGTTAATAAGAAGCAAAATCGTGATCACCGATGCTCACATCCCCTGTGATCAAGTGATGGACTATCACTGTGTGAAATACTTGGCCACCACATGGCTTGTTAGAATTTCAGCAGAAAGTGCTAAGACCACCCCTCAACGTCAGTGAGATGGACAATAGAATCAAAGAAGATTGGGGGGAAAAGTCCACCCTCCCCACCCCCCGAATGTTCAATAGGTGGTTACAGCCTTGGTAGAAAGTAATTTCAGAACTGAATGCATTATATACTGTAATAGCTCATACATAATGCATTATCTATCTCCACCTTATACTTTTTTGTGTCCCAATTTCACATTTGGTTTCAAATTTGTTTGCCAAACGTAAAGTAGGTTCGATTGATCTAAAGCAGGCCAGGCCCACAAAATAAGAGATTGTGTTCATGATTGCCATGATGAGGGTAGTGGAAAGTGCCCACTTGTGAAGCTGGGAGTGGTTCTGTCACTCCCTCTCGCCAGGAATTACTGCTTGAAATGTATTACGTGACCCGTTCCACACCTTAACAAGCGCAA
Source organism: Forbesichthys papilliferus (assembly GCA_025399855.1). NCBI lineage: Eukaryota > Metazoa > Chordata > Actinopteri > Percopsiformes > Amblyopsidae > Forbesichthys > Forbesichthys papilliferus. The sequence continues at coordinate 7,359 of JAODOY010021933.1, forward strand.
CATTTAGGAGATTGATGTCTGCTAGAGATGTAATAGTGCTTTGATTACCTCATGCACATTGATGCTGAATTATTCTCCATATTTATGATGGGAAAGCGTAATTGTTGCGATGATTTCAGAAATCACAACAGCCGTATCAGCCCAGTTGCCATCATCTTGGCCGCTCGTGAACGTGGGTTGTGTTGCATTCATAACCACAAAGTCACGCCTACACCAAAAGCAGTCTCTGTATTTTCCATGTGATTATCCAACTGTCTGTGTCCTCCTGTGTTCTGAGGAAGGATCAGATGTCTTGAGGAGGAATAAGAAAACAGAATTCACGCTATCCAACATCAAGCCATCTTCACCTCTAGCCCGTCACTATAGTCGAGAGGCCACACACCAGGAGTGTCTGTTTACGCTATTAGGGACAGTACTGAAGTCAAAGTTATCGATGGGAGGTTTGAGGTTGAATGCGGACTGGCTGCGCTTGCCATTAAAGGAGGATTCAGCTATCACGGAGAAAGATTGTTGATATTTTATCAAAATAAATACACCTCTTCATAGGGTGCTATAGAAGTTCTGCCATTCGGACCGGACACTCATTCATTATCAAGGTTGGGATAGTGTTTGTGTGGTGTGGTCTGCATTATTTTCTGAGCTATTTTACAGCGCCAGAGCTATGTAGAAACACCAGTTTATGTTTTAAGCCCGCTCACAGTGAGTAGACGGACATTGGCTTACAATCTCTGACTTTACCTCAAACAATCATTCTACAAAGAATAAGCGCGTGAAAGTGGAAACAGCTGTCGGATAAACAGCTGGCACAGCCGCCTAAATTAATGTTTTGCGAACGTGTCCTCTGTGGCTCAAAGCCAAGACAGACAGAAACAACTCTTTATAATTTTAAACATGAACGCTTGTGCTTGCTAGTTCCAGGTCCTTCGTTACCGTTTTGACATTAAGGGCATTGTGATGTGAGAAAATCCATAATATCTGTTATATCTGATTAATGAGCTTTGTAGCAGTTAGTGTCAGGCCTTCAGAAACTAGCCTGAGGAGAAACGATAAATGGCATCATTGTGGGTGCAAATATGGCAAAAATAAAGGCAGAGAAAATAATCTATTTCCACTATCGAGTGTTCAGATGTATGCATAAACCAAATGAAGCATGGATATTGATTGTCACTACCCCCAGAGCTATATGTGGATGTAGATGGGGCTTCTTCTATCAGCTGATGTGCCTCATTGTTCACCATGAGCTAATAAAGAGGGTTACTGGCACTATTATGCATTCTCTGCGGCACAGCGGCGACAAGCCTTAAAGATGGAGGCCATTTCAAATATAAACATGGATAGAAGACACTTAGCTGCAGAATTGCCACAGCAAGACATAAACTTTTATGTGAGATATTATTTTCAATTGCTAGAATGCCACAAGTGATTGTTTTGATTTTACAATGCTAATAACAGGGTACCCTGATTTTCATATTTGTTTTATTTCATGTATTTTTTAGGTTGTTGTGTTCTGTTTTGGTTTTTCAATTAATGACACAAACAGTGTGTAGGATCAAGTTAACTGTGTTCAGTAAAAGTGTATGTTGCAGCAAATCTAGATCAAGCTCTAGACACTGTTTAGAAGGACTCAGGTTACTTCTGGTCCGTTTCTGTCCCCACTGTGGTGTTGCTGCCAATTAAACTACGGTGTGTAAGAAACAACCGAACCGAGACTGCCTGACAAGATGGGCCTTGGTTCTGTTTCAAGTGCTGTGTCAATTGCTTTTCTCGGGTGCAATTTACCTGCGGTGTGATCACAAACAGACCAAATACATAACACAAGACAATAAATTAAAGTGTATTAATGTACATCTATTGTGATTTTCTCATCACCTATCCACAAATGTATCTCTGAAATGCTGTTCAAAACGCTGTTCACTGGGCTTATAATGCAGGTCATAAAATAAAACCATCAACAGGCCAACAAATAAAGCTTCAAAAAAATGACAGCATTTTGCTATTTATTGTGAAAATAGCAGTACATTACAGACGGTGTTCTACCAAAACTAGCTTACAAGAACCATCTTGGCAAAATGGGCAGACATAAAGACCTGAGCCACTCTGACAATGGCCAACTGGTCATGGCCAAATGAGTCGGAGCATCTCCAAAACGTCAGGGCTGCTCCCGGTCAGCAGTAGTGAGTAGTATTTATTATGGTCTAAGGATGGACAAACACCGGGAGACAAGGTGTTGGGTGCCCAAAACAGATTCGCTACTGTTACGCAAGGAGCAGAACATTTTGAATGATGGTTAAGGGAGAAATATGTCCCAACACATTGCATCGAAACAATGTTTTGTTGACAACACTGTAGCATTTTCCTGTACCAAGGGCAACGAACCAAGTCGCATGTGAATAATTATTTAATTGTCAGCGAACAGGAAATGCACCTGATTTTCTTCTATATAGCATTATTATTATTATTACTATATTGCATACAGGATTGCACACTAACCCTAACCCAGCGCGACATCTTCATCCCCCAATAATATACATCTGAACCATTGGTCAAAGCAAAGAGAATGTCTCAGAGAGAGAACATAGTTTGGGTGTGGCAGATCTGTCGGTCGGGGAGCCGTAGATTTCGTCTCCACCTGCACCTACCGAGACATCAAAACCTCCACTTGCCCTCCTGGCCTCGCTGTCATTTCCGAGCGCGTGCAGCAGGCGCTAGCCTCAGATGACCCTTGACCTTGCCACTCCTTCACAGTGAAGGTAATTAGCCTTTCGCTTCCGCTCGGTCATACACCTATCATCAGTGTGAACAAATAGCATGTCAAACTTGACCAGTGAGATCAAGAAGCTTCTGGAATCAGGTGACTCAGCAGTTACAGAGCTCAGCCCTCCACTCAGACATGTCAAATGTTCGATGCCCACAGAAGCCAACAGCGTTTTGTCCTTGAGCAATACACACTCTAATCCATCAGCTTACTCTTTCCAAGTCGCTGAGGATAAAAGTCCACATGTCTAGAATGCAACTGGGAACAGTCGGCCGCTAATGTACACTTCTCTGGTTATTTACAGAGGGTTTTTAACCCTCTACTTAGAGACTTGACCTTTCTTCCTCCTCTAGTCTATGCATACAAACCATTCAGCTGTCCTTCAAACATAAACTCATTACTATGGACATGATAACTCATGGCATGGCTGTCAAATCAAGAATGTCATGGTAACTAATGTTTGTGCATACTGTTACTTTGAAGAAGAGAAATTGACTTTAAGCCATGCGGGGAATACAAAGTATGCCTCCATCTTGCACAATTTGTTTTTCCAGTTCCTCAACTAGTGGTTAGTCACTGTACTGAATTGGCAATGTGAGAAGGGCTAGCTGCTAGATTACAGGTGATTTGGCATGCTTGTAAGGAGATTTTGCCTTATCACAGGTGGCCTCTGTGAAGAACACCTCAATTCAACGGATGGACGCAGATGAAGTTGTAATGTTATGGTTGCTTTGTATTAATTTAGAACCGTAGGAATTCATTTAGCATCCACTCGAGACCGAGGCACATATGCTGCATTTAGATTAGATTGCAGAAAATGTGTCCTTACTTACAGTGTCTGTAATATTACGGGATGGCCTATGCTGCTCACACTGCATTAGAGCCGGACAGCCAAGAGGCCATGTTGGTGGTGTGCGGACAGTGTTGTACAAAATAGAGGCCCATTATCCACCACACGCACTTTCAAAACACTTAAGCGATTCTCAATCCCAGCATGCCTCAGCCTGCCACCGCCATGACAGATGCCTCGAAATTGAATATAGATTTCAAGTGAGCAAGGCAGGCGTGCCTGATGAATCTCAATTTGCTTGCTGTCCATATTTCATAGCCACCTCTATGGCTAGCTCACAGGATTCAGGGGGGTGCAACGCTAAAATCAGACAGTTGGATGCTGTCAGATGAGCTGCACCCTATAAAAGGCTGTTTGTAGCCTTCTCCGGCAGCCGTCCTGTATCATTTGCTAGCCAAAATGTGCATTTGTCAGCGGGGGGATACGCTAGGCTGCGATATGGCATGGTTGACAGAGAAGAAAGCAGCCTGAGAGATTACAACTGTAAGTGCTGGAAGAGTTGCAAGGAGTGTTTAGCTCTCAGCTGGAACAGGTACAGATGGAAGGTGCGGTCACTGCTGTGTAATGTACCTGCCTGTCTATATTTAGGTTGGGAGAAAGCGAGGGAGCCTTATGTAGTTTGTTTTGCAGAATTCCTGTCAATTCACTCTTGATCATTTCTGCATTTGATCAAATACATTAGCATTAAACATGTTTCCGACTAAGGTGAAGCTGTGTGCAGTAGACCTTTGTTCTAAATGCTCGTCCAGCTTGTTTTGCAATGAGGGCCTGTGGCTTTTAGAGGTGCTCTTAAGCTAACAACTTATGATAATAGCACTTACAGTAGTTGTGCTTACTGCTCTGTTGGAGGTCAGAATCAGCACTGGCTGCCGAGTTCTCGCTTGCTGGTTATCTCAAACAATATATAGAAGTATAGTAGATTATTAGTTGTACTGGGTTTTGTGAACCCATGCTCACATTTGTGTTGACAGCTTTGATTAAAATAAACTGTAGCTCATTGAGGTTTTAATAGCATTTGTAGAAAATGTGCTACAATGAGAATGCTAAAGGGACTTATTTTAGAGGTGTGTACAAATTGCTTGCTACCTTGGATTATAGATTGAACAATTACTGTTTGCAGATTTTTTGATGTTGGCTATTTAACATAATTTTACAATTGATGTTGAAAAATGTTAATGCATTGATGCAATGTGTATAGAATGTAATTTGGTCTGGGTGTTCAGCTCACCGCCAGAGTTGGCCTACCTGTAAGCAAGATGTCTTGAGGTGCCTAACCCTTATATGCTCCTTAATACTCTCTGGGCCTTGTAATACTTTGTTATAATTGTAGTCATTGTCTAAATTAATTGGATAAAATAATCAGTTAAATTACCTAATTGTAATATTATGTATTTGCTATATATATGAGCCCATAGCAAATATATGTTTTGCTTAGTCAAGTACTGTATGTAATTCTAAGCCTCTGGGGCCACACCCAAGCCCCAACCTATTATGTTTCATAATGATCTGCGCAACACGAACAGTCTCTAGTTTCTAATTGAACTGAAGTGGCAGCATGCCCCTATGGCATAGTGTAGGCTGAAGGTCCCTCACAATAGAGCACCACACTGACATTACTGTAATTTCTTGTTATATCATTCTAGAGACACAGCAAGCCATGCTTGTAATGTCAGTGTTGCAAGTGAATTGCTCACAAGAGCATTAGGCAGATGCCAGCACGTTAAATATAGACATTCCCAATGGTAGAGAAAGCGCTTTCACGCAACGGAAATTATATCGTAGTTGAAACAGTAATTAAAAAAGAGCATTCTTTGGCCAGCGACTGCTATGCACATAGCCGTTTTCAACCGTTTTCTCTTTGAGAAAGAATTTACATGGCTGCCACACCATATTCATTAAGATTCTTCATTTATTATTTTTCACCTTTTTAAAAAGCCTCTGGTGTAGGTGACATTTTGGCATCGGGGGGAGGAGGGGGGTGTTGTGTGTGACGGCGGGTTCTTTCTAATATAATTAGAGCAGACACACTACATGTGTCAGAGCGTGTTGCCACTTCTCATTAAGGCAAGGTATGGGCCAGTGAGCTGGCTAAGAGGACCGGATGGAGGCCATGTGGTGGTGCGTATTAGTCAGCCACCAACACCCATGCACTTGTGCCTCTCTCTCTCTCTCTCTCTCTCTCTCTCTCTCTCTTTCTCTCTCTCTCCCTCTCTCTCTCCCTCTCCCTCTCTCCCTCTCTCAGGAGCCAATGCTCGGCCTCAGGAGCCACAGACAGTCAATTTAACGTCACTTGATGTGGAGGCCCTCAACAGCCAACTGTCAGGCTGACAGATTATTCAATATAGATACTAGGCTATTATATTGTATGGTACAGGAGTGTGCACAGACGTGGATGCACACACACTAAATAGACGCAAATATGAATGCGCACAGTTTCGGCACAGAACACGGAGGCAAATTCTGTCTACCCAGCGTCAACTGTATGGATCTGAAGGGAAATTAAGCAGATGCAGGGTTGCATGCTACATCGACACATACAGTACGCACTCGGTCGCATGCTTTATTTATGTACCAGCCAGTATCGTGTGTGCACTCTCACGTGCACCAGTTCAGCCCATTCCAGAGGGCACAAAGAGTACGATGATCAGAGAGAGAGGGAGAGAGAGAGAGAGAGAGAAAGAGAGAGAGAGAGAGAGAGAGAGAGAGAGAGTCATAAGAGTCGTAGACACACGTGCATAAAGGAAGTGTGGTGGTTATTAGACGTACAATAGGTGATTATGCAACATATCAGGCAAAGAAACAATTCAGCCAATGTTACTATAGTTATTAGTCTGCATAGGGTCTCCTGTAAATCTGCGTAAAATAACATGAACTCAGACCACACAAAGATAGCGCATTTGTATCCCTTTTCTAAAGAGGTAATTGGAATGTTAGGGAACCTGGGGATGAGGACTGCTTGTTGGTGTTGTTGTTGTTGCTTCTGTGTCTCTCCAAGACATACCTCACCCAGTGCTGTCCTATTAAAGATGGTGTAGGTAGCATTTTACAGCCATGCAGTGTGAAGTATTAGAAATGTAATGCTGATTGGCCTCAGGTTTACCAGCCTGAAATACAACGATCTCCAAGCTCTCCAGACTCCTAGCTAGATCTAGTTGTAACTATCAAATCCTACAGTGCCTACAGCAGCTTTAAGACACAGCAATGGTCAGTTCTTCACCCAGCAAATGATTAATATTGTTGGCGTGTGAGGGGGCAGATGTTTCTAAATGCATATTTAAAAATACTGTAGTAGTCTACAGTTGACGTATTGTTAGCATGTGGAAACCGCAATGGCCGTCTGTAGGGTATCTCAGCTCACTTGCTATCAACCTTCTCCGGAGCAAGAATTTTATTAGGCTTAATAATGTGTCTAATTGGCTACTTGTCATTGACTGTTACACTGTAAAGAAATACAAATTGTGCGTTTACAAGCAATCAAATGCTAAAGATGGAAAGAGACATATAAAAGATATCCAGCTGGGCAAAGTAATTGGATCTTTTTTATTAGATGCATATCATTAGTTGAAAGAAATCAATCTTTTGTTTTTAACATGCTAGTGTACATTGCAATTAATGGACTATGTCATTAGGATATTGAATTGAATGTGAATTATTGTTATGATCCGTAGAAGTGTATAATTTATTATTCGTTGTAAACACAAAGGGAAAAGTGTCCTATTTCAATGTATAAAATGTATTGGCTTGTATTTTATACTAGGCAATACATTTAGTAATACATAAATAATAAAAGTGACTATGCCCTGTGTCACTACTGCAAACTCTTACAGCAGCCAGACAGTCCTCTGACAATCTTCCACAGAATAATATTTGGTCAGAAAACCACCAGAAATAAAACAACCCACAAGGCTAAAGCAACCATTAGAGAGTGTACAGTGAAACAAACACAGCAGACGTGTGGTTTGTGGGAAAACACGGGGCAAACACTAACAGAGCTTTCCCATGCTTGAAAGCACATCTGCACCAAGCAGCAACACATACTGCAGCTGACATGTGTACCGCTGTGTTCTGTGACTTGTGTACTGCTGGAACCATGGCTGTAATGGATGCCTGTACTAACACAATCATACATTCTGACCAACCAGGCACCACTCACAGCTCACGGATTATATTAGATCACATTACAGAGATTAAAGTTACAATATCGTTCTTTTGAAAGGCTCTGTGTGAGTGTGTTGTTTAAACATGGATGTTTACTTTAAATCAGCCAATCAGGAGCAGGATTGTACTTATTCGGTCCAGGAAATGAGAAAGCCACTTCCCTCTTCCTTTCATTATTTGCCAGTTATCTGGGATTAGACAGCAGGAGTTATACATGAAGAGGCCTCTGATTCCTTAAACTATATATGATGGTGTGTCATGTTATTAGGCTCTCTACTGTATAGTCACGTGATGTTTGCTCTGACTGATGTCTGTCATTACGTATCAATGCACATAAACATGGCCGAGCCTGCTGCACATTTCCGGTGGCGCGTTGTCACGTACAGTACGTGTTAGGAGAATCGCACCAACATCAAGGAATTAATTTATCCAATATGAAACGCGACCCTGTCTTTTGACTCTTCTGTAATGGCAAGGGCAGATGAAAAAGATGGGTATTATGAATTCTACCAAATGACACTTTCACAGCCCATCAATATTCTGCAGGCACGGAGGGAAACCAGAATCGGGCCTAACGAGTGGATCCAGTGGATAAATGATTAAAAAAGCTCAGGACATCTATTGTCCTTGAACTCCTAATGGCGTGCTAATACCACAGGGTGTCAAGAGAGATTTTAACAATAGTGTCCTGAATCAAACCTTTTTTTGCTATCTGTATGCCTTTGGAAACTCTCTCTCTAACTATCTCTCTCTCTCTCTCTCTCTCTCTCTCTCTCTCTCTCTCTCTCTCTCTCAACATTGCATTAGCAACTCAGGCACGCCTCTCGCATAATCACTATGCTCTGTTTCCCCCTGCGGTCTGGATGAGGGACTCATTATAGCAGAGTGAATAGCAGGTTGGGGCCAGTCTGCATCTACGAGGTCATACACTGTTTGTGTCAGGGACAGAAACTTCCAGGCACTAAAGCCAGCCTGGGTGTTGGAGACTATTGTTGGCCGGCACACCGCAGGCGTGGCTCAGGTGAAACCCAGCAGGCAGGTGGAGGCCGCTCGTGTCGCTGCGTGGCGGTGTGTGTCCGCTTGTGTTGCTATATGTATTGTCTTTTCTTTTGTGTATGGATTTCCATTATGGGTTATAAGCCTTCCCACAATGTCTCCCTCCTCTCTCTCTCTCTTTCTCTCTCTCTTTCTCTGTCTCTCTCTCTCTCTCTCTTTCTCTCTCTCTCTCTCCTCTCCTCTCCTAAAAGCAGACAAAAGGCTGACGAAGAAGGGACAACTGCGACCGTAGAGGGGGCAGAACGCGGGCCATGGCTGAGGGGATGATTGCTTCTCAAAGCGGTAAGCAGCAGCCGTCTCTGGTCCTCTTTGCTAGCGCCGCCGCCGCCGCATCCTGCATTCAGGCCCACTCCATCCTCGTTGCCTCGCTCCCGGTGCCGCGGGAGTTTATTTACAGTGGGGAGAAATAATGCGCCCCTAACGCGATCACCTCTGAAGGGCCCTACTGCCGTGGCCTCTGGTCTAGCGGGGCTGAAGCTGCTCACGTGCACGTAATGTGCACGCATGACATGGGACCAGAGGGCACGCGGTCTGCATGCGCTTACTGTAGCGCTCAGTTTCAAAATTGTGGCAGCTGTGTGAGCAACTGTGTGTTTGACCACAAGGGGCACTGTAAACAACAAAATCTCATCATCATCTCAAAAACACATACAAACTGCGTGTGTGTGTGTGTGTAAATGACATTACCCTTAATACAGTATGTTGTTCTGCTGCTGGGTAAACAAACGATGAGAGGGATCCTGTTCGTCCTTGCCAGGCCATGTTTAGACACCCATTAAATCTGGGGCACCTTTGGGAACTTTGATTTAAAGGTAGAGTATGCAATTGTAATCCTATACACATTTTGTCAAATGTAGCGACCTCTTCGCGTTCTGATATGTACAGTACACTGTAGCTGTCTGTTCTGTGCGTGCGCTATAAAGGAATCTGTAGTTCCTACGCAGCTCTGGCTCTGTAAATGAAAACACAAAGTGGTCCATACCGCGCACAACACTAGCTCTGCCTTGGCTATCTGTGTTCATTGTTTTGGGGCGGAGCTTAGACGTATCTGTTTTGATGTTAAGGTCAAATATTACTATATACAATATACTGTCTTTTTGCACCTGTACTGTAACTCTATGTGAGACAGTATTGAGCTCCGAGTACTGGCTAGTGCCCCCTTGTGTTGGTGTTCTGCTCTGACCGCTGACACAAAATATGGCTGTTAAACAATGCCTTTTTTTGTCCCATCCCAATGCTAGTGCTGCCTTGGCTGGACGAGTCAAAATGGCGGAGCTGCAATCTGAAAAGGTTTTGACCCCATATTTCCCTGTGGTGTCTGGTTAACAGCCAATGTCTCCATGAAGCCGCTACCCTGGCACAAAGCCCACGGTTCATACATAATTTAAAACTATCCAGCAACCTGTTTGTTTTAGCTGATGGCTTTCTGGTGTGTGTGGTTGAGAGACTATAATTGTAATCAGTTCATCATCATTGAATATATTGTGATGAATATTGTTGTTGCATTTTGTATGGTATCAAATAGTGTGTGTGTGTGGAGAGGGGGGAGGGAGGGTTGCAATACTAACCATAATGTGGGTCTACTGAGGACAAGCGCTTATGTAATGTACAGTAACACCACTACCAACATGCTTTGCATGCTTCAGATGTTTGTGTTCGGCCAGAGACAGCAGGTGGTGTCACCGTGAGCTGAATACACAAAACAGTAGAGCAGCACATTCATGACCACCTGCTGCCTGCCCATGCTGTAATATAGGCTTACAGGCTGGATCTGAGCTAATGCAAACCATGTCTCTTCCAGGTTTCCCCTTAACTTTACACATGCAAGGTAAAAACCTGTCCTCAGTCTAAAGGAAAATGATCAGTGCAACAAGTGAGTTACTGTAAAATTGAACAAGATCCGGACTGCTTGGAATTTAACATTAGTTGCTTCCTCTTCCGTCCATTAGCACTACGACACATTAACAACTCTTTGTCAATCCTCTGATATACCCCAGTAATATTAACAACCCTTTTGGGAAGTGGTACTGTCAAATTTCATTGGTTTTTAAGCATTGTCACTCGCATCTCTGTAATTCCAGTGTGCCGCAAGTGCAGTGCTATATTTTAATTACTAATTTCAAGTTTTCAATTTGCTATAAGATATATATATATATACAATACATATGTACAAGACCTGCAAGCAGCCAGACTTGTGTTGTTAAGTTTCCCAACAAATGAATCTGTATACTGAAAATGTAACGTCCGGCTTGGTCAGTGAGTAAAATATTTGGTCGTCGTGAATGTCAATCAAAATATATTTCCAATCAAGTGGGTCTTGAAGTAGTTAGCATGTGCTGTGTCCCAGACATTAGGCTACGCATGTAAGTAGACTCTGTGAGACTACATAGTAGAACTTGGGTGAGAATTATTTAGGTGGAATTGAAATGTATCGTTTAAATGTAAATGTGGAAAAAAAGCTAAATGTATATTACAAACACTTTTCCCCTATGTTCTGGAGGTTTTTGTCTTACTGAGATGTAACTGTTATCATTGTATATTTAATGCAGGATCAGAACTGCAAGGTCATTTATCATAACACATTGGCTAATGTACTATACAGACACATAGACATTATCGTTTGTGCTACAAAATATAACTGTTTCCACTGTAGGATCTCCTACAGATGGGTGGGGTAGATGAGGTTATAAGCAGTATCACATGATCAGTCAAATCAGTCAGCGCTTATAGAAATATTCAACCAATGCCAGCACCAATCTTCATTCAAAGCCAATCCATCTCTTCCAGAACGGAAATGACAACAAAAGAGCACTGACAGCAGTGTTAATTAACAGTCAAACGTACATCTCCTGACATCTCCTGTCAGTGTGTCTTCAGATTGTGTACATACTCGTGTGTGTGTGTGTGTGTGTGTTTGTGTTTGTGGTCGTGGGTGGGGGTTCTGAACAGTGAGTGTGACGATGTACGCAGAGATGGGAGGCTGCAGACAGACTGTGTCATTTTCCAAGTATCACCGCTAAATCTTAATCTCCCAGCCTCTCCTGGGAGGAGCCAGTCGAGCATGGGATTGTGTTTTGCATCTATATCAAGACACTGTCTCTCCAGAGAGGTCTTTATTGAAACAAACATGCTACTGTATGCACAAGTCTGTTTGTACAACTCGTGTAAAACTCAGCAGCCCCGTGAAATGGAAAATCCATAAATAACACAATCTTGTCAAACGTGGTAACGTTAAGACGCCGAATCACATTGGAGAGGTGAGTTTATGTGGCAGTCAATGCCACAAAACAATGAAGCCTGTCATTATTATTCAAGATCGATGCTCTTTTATATTCTCAGTCGTGGGCAAAGCGGTATGACAGGCTTGTTGATGAGCGAGTATTGTGCACTCAACTCTAAATGAAGTTCATATGGATCACTGGACTAACACTGAAATAGAGCAATCATTTCTTGTTCAATACCTCTCTTCTTTATGTATTCAAACCGCATGGCAATAAAGCCCTTTATAAAATCAGTATGTGTCACACCACAACATTTTCAGGACGAGTTGATATTTGGCATGGGTGGGGGGGGGGGGATGTTGTAGGCTATTTGGCAGCTTGGCTGACGTGTTGGACAGCAATAGCTCAGTGGACATTGGCGTTGATGATATAACACACAGCATTGTGGGGTATTAAGTGCATTGACACATCTCTATTCCTGCGTGGAAACATACAGTATATGTCAAAATGTATTTGTATTTCAGCCTTTCTTCTCACCACACCAGATATGGACAACTCACATGGTTTCCTATATTCTTTACTGAGCATGCAGAGTGTATGACAGACATATGAGGGTTATACTGTACAGGTTGGTTGTTCAGTGCTGAAGAATTTAAACACAGAGCCATCATTTTAAACAAGTAGACTCTGTTGTCGTAAACATTTATTATTTGAATTGTGTGTAGTCTGAATCAGTGTTAGACCTGCCTCTCATCCCCACATCTGATTGGATGAAATTGAGGCAGAGCCCAGTTTATCCAATCAGCAAGGCCAAAACAAAAGACACTGAGAGTGAATGCGCTACATTGTCCTTGACACGTTACCATGATGCCATATGTCAACCTCCGTGTGGCCATAGACGCCTCCCACCACTGAGTGCTGAGAGAAGCTATGTGTGTTTGACATCAATAGACCATAATGAAATGCTTGCTTACAGCTGCACCAATATCAATCACCTGAATTGTTCCCAGTATCATTTACGAAACAATTGCCCGCCAGTTTTGGAAAGGACGGGTTGAAAGAATAATGTTGGAGAATCAATAGTCGTGACAGAAAATGTGACTCTATTATCAAGAAAAATGAAACCTGTGGGTAGAGCAGGTACATTAACGGACAACGTGTGACAGATGTCACTGCTTTCTGTTCCAATAAGCATTGATGTAGCCTATGGGAAGTTGCCAAGCAAAATACCATTATATTATATTTATTACACAGTCAGACTCATTCAGCATTAATGTCCGTACAATGGTACAGAACTTCACGGGGAACGTTACACTTTATTTTTAGATGCGTCTACAATGACTGCACAGTCAGACAGAGCCAGTGTTCACTTCCCTGCATCCTGTTTCATACAGTGAAACCTCACCTCAGCTCGCAGCATCCTTTACTCAGAGCTGAAACCTCCATAGCTTTCCGTAGCTGGAGAGGGAAAACACAAAACCTCCGGCTTCATGTCCATAATAAATGATAACTTCCGCAGAAATGCATTGAGCCCTCCTTTCCAAACCAGTTTATTCCTGTCTTGTATCAGCTGAGAGCAGGCCTATAGATGCTCTCTGTGGTGTGTGACCATGCTGCGCTTGGTGCGTTGGAGACGCACGCAGGACAGGAATTATGTTTACAGCCAGACACGATGTGATGGGAAATGGAGCGCTCTTTCCATTCAGGCAGAAGATAAATAATACTGAAGTGTTAGGCGAATGTACGTGTCCCTCTCTTTGAATGATGGCACCTGTGTGTGTGTTCACGTGCGCTATCTTCATTGGTAACACCGCTTGTCTGTGCTGCCGGTGTAATTAAAAGCTCTATCACATTTATTATATTTTTGGCCGCCGTGTGCAATGAAGTGTGACAGGAGGGAACCTTGAGGAGGGTATTTTATTTTAAAACGCGGCGCAGGTACCCGACAGAGAGGAGTGGTGCATTGTGGGACTGTGTATGTGGAAGGAGGCTGCAGAAACGCAGGCTTCTTGCTGAGAAGGGAGCGAGCAGAAACACACATAATTGAAATAAAACCCAGGTGTTTTTTTTTCACGCCCTCCCAGAAGTGTCTCTTTCCTGAAAATAACACTGAACATCTGTGACAAACCGATAAAGACGCTGCAGTGGAGGAGGATTTAAGATGGTGGATTGAAATGGCGCATCTGTAACAAAAACTGTACAGTTAATCCAGTCACCATACTGTAGCATTATTTGTTATTTACTGTACTGTAGGTTTAAGTTTTTTTTTTTTTTTCTACACTGTAAATAGAAAATATGTGTTAGCAAACGGTCTACCATGAAAACCTCTACATTGTATTTGCAGAGATACATTTTTAACAGTAACATGCAGTATAAATGTATTCAGTTCCAATAAAAACAGGTTCTACATTTGAAAAGAAACACACTCCATGATAAAACCGAAAGTGTGAACACAGTACAGAGCAGTAAATGCTGAATGACTATATTTTCTAGAAGACATTAAGAAGACGTTAGAAGAAGTTTAAAAAGTGGAGATGTGAACTGTTTAACTTCATCTAGCTCTATTACTATTTCTTAACAAACGCTTGACTTCAACGCCATAACACGTACTATAGCCACCCCACTGGTCACTGGTGGGTCTACCATCCAGAGTGGCTATGTAAAACACTTAAGCCACCAGGGTTTTCAGACTATAATCTTAGCAGAAATGTATCTGAGAGAGAGAGTGGCAGAGCCAGGCCATCCTCACCCAGCCAAAAGCCGAAATGCATAGTATAATAGTACTGTGTAATGCACACACTTCCTATGGCAACATGTTTTCATGTTTGCTCCACGCTAAGCAATAATCAATAAATGCTCACCCCCCGCAGCGCGTGGCTTTCAACCTCTACTTTTATCTTTTGTAAAACTCGCATATAGGCTTACCTCATTTATGTGCTCTGGGAATGCCAGTAGTGAAAGTTGTTTCACAGAGCTCTCATGTAGACGTATGTGTAAGAAACTGGAACTTTGAACTCTTCAAACATCAAGAGAGTACCAATTACATTTCATCATTGTCTTTTCAGTGCTTGTTTAGGTACAGATATCAAGCTTTTTTGTGGACCTTCCATGCCACGCTGACGTTGTTGCCCTTAAAGTGACAGGGAATAATGTGGACGTTTGTGGTGATCGGAATTTCAAGCCGTGGTGACATAATCCTTTTGTCACTGTCTAGAGCAGAGGTTCCCAATCGTTGCCGACACACGACCTACCTCACAATCTCAAGTGTTCCCAGCCTACATTACATAGTGATAATGATGATAATAATAATAATATAGAGGCAATTTCTGAGTGTGTTTATTTGTAGGGTAAAAACAGCTGTCTAACAGCACAGGGGCCTGTGTTCTCTAATAATGTAATTATTATTATAAGTAAGAATCATTTAAACATTAAATAAAGGCAAATAAAAGAATGAATGAATACCGGTATATGTAAATCTGAGTATTTGGCCCATATATTGGGAATGGCTTGTCTGGTGATTTGAAGGAGACAAGATGAGCACAGTCATCATCGCCTAGGTAACTCAGCTCTCACCCCTTCCCCACCTAAGATGCCATATTATGTAATCCCCGCTGCCCTACTTGGTCCTGATGGGCTTCGCTCAAAGTTAGCTTCATATCACACCTTAATGTATAAAGAATACACTGCAAATAGACACAACAAATGAATGAATTAAATAAATAAATAAATATACTAGAAGCTCCGGGGATTAAATAACCTACAAAGGGAAAAAAAAAATGAAATGAACAATAAACAATAGGCTGCGATAGCTTGGCTATCGTATGCTGTGAGTTAGCCAAAACACTGAGGCAGATGCTTAGAAACTGATAGGCCTACATGTGTAGGAAATGATGGCAGCGAAGGAAGGGGCTGTCATTACCCTGCAGACAACAGAGGTGAGAAACCGAGGTCGTCACGGAGGTGTTTATTAGACGCCCCAGTCCAACACTATATACCCTATCACATAGCACACCATTATTCCAGGGCGGTAATGGCAGAGTGCATTGTGGGTAATAAGGGAGTGCACTCTCTGTGGCTTTCTTTGTTTGCTGTCTTCAGTACAGGAAATGTGAGGCATCTAATTAAGTCTCGGAGCATGAGGGAGGGAGGGTTGGGGGGCAGCGAGAGAGA
>JAODOY010021943.1:0-23145 GCA_025399855.1 Forbesichthys papilliferus
GGGGGGGTAGGGAGTTCTGCCTTGGTTCTGTTGTGGCCCGCTGCTGAAGAATGAAGGTCGTAGGGAAGGATGGCACAGACTTACGAGCCATCACAGCTGAAATATGAAGGGCGGCCATTTTATTTATTTTATTATTTTTTTAGTAATATTTTTTTTTGTGTGTTACCTATGTGGCTGATTACCTACACAATTTTCTTCAAAATATGTGAATGTAACCTTAAGTTGTGCTTCCGTTTCCGGTAGCCTGTAAGAAATCTGTAGACTTTGAGAACAAGTGGGCATTGTGCAAGTGCTGTAGACATTTTGCTGGTTATATTGGTGGTTTGTGTGCGTGTGTATATTCCCACGGGTCTTTTGTTAAAACTGCAATATATAACAGCATATCCTGTAATATTAGCCATAGCCAGACACATTCTGAAGGAAGTGCTTTATCCTTTTAATATAGTTTCTGAAGTCTGTTTATTATATTTCTTCGGTTTCACCTTTCACTCATCACCCGATCGCCATGGGACAAAGATCCTTTCCTTCCGGTCACAAATCACAAACGGTCAATCAAGCTATCCGTGGCCGACCGCCATTTTGCTTCGCGACTGAGCGGAACCCTGGAACATGAATAACAACAATCCTAAGCAGTGGGTTTTTCTGCAAGGCACATTTATTGACTTGAAGGAAAGCGATGAGGTGGAGCGGTCAGAACCGAAAGGTCCGGCAGTCTTTGACAAAACAACCGGTTATTAAAATGGCAGGCTGATTTGATGGCGAGACGTTCCGCCCGTGTTATGAGACAAGAATAACAGCAAAAAATAAAATAAAATAGGGATGTTGTTCCATTTGTTGCTGCTGTGCTCTGGCTTGATGAGGTCTGGGACTGAGGGAACGGAAGGCGTATCAATCACATTGACACATCCGGGGGCGGTAAAATGATTAGAATAATGGTAAACAATGTTGGTTAAATGCACCGGAACGAACACATGAACACACACCCCTGCCAGGTATCTCTTCCCTTCCCCCCCCCCCCCACCTCGACTTTATTTCAAAACCCGCCATTGTCTAAAAAGATCACTCACAACGCTAAATCTGCCCATAATGACACATTAATAACAGACCTCACCAGAACGACTGACATTAGTCTATGAAATAAATCCCCCTCTCTCTCTCTCTCTCTCTCTCCCTCTCTCAACCTGGCTTGACTGGAGTCCTTAATGTCTTGGACGTGCATTTAAGATCCTGTGCAGGTGACATTTACGAGTGTGTGTGTGGCGTGGTGGGGTTGTGGGCTTTTTTTTGGGGGGGGTGGTGATGGTGGGAGGGGGGGGGGGGGTTTAGGGAGGAAGTTATCCACAGCTGGACTGGAAGGAGAGACAGTTACATTGGGATTCAGCGGGTGTCGCCACGGCAGAGGAGATTACTTTGCCCCCGTGAAGCCAATCGCGGCGTCCGTTTTGATAGCCGCGACGGCGTGGACTCTGATTCCTGAGCAAACAAACAAACACACACCCACAAACACGTGCACGCACACACACACGCACGCTAGGACATAAATCTTTCACTGTGTGTGAGCCTGGGCTCTTTGCTCCCGTGAGCCTCTTTGAATAAGGCTGTTGTTTTCCCAAAGCGGGCTCCTCTCCTGGTGAATCGTGGACTTGACAGGACAATCGGCCACCATGTAATTTACGGTGCGCAACGCCCTGCCTTTATCTACGGGATTGCGTTTCAAGCGGGACGGTAACAATGCTCGAACGCCGCGGCCTGCGTTTGCTCTCGATTCTTTGGCGGGCTATCTGCTGTCACCATGGTAATACACACGGACGTGCACATCTCTGCTAATCTCTCGTACCCTGTTTGTATTTATTTAGCTAGATTTTGCTGGTTTGCTAACAGCCAGGGGCAACCGTGTCCTAAAAATAGCAGTGTATCTCAACAAAGTTGGCATTGGGATTGCACTGATGCTTTAATCCAGGTATTTTGATTGGGCCACCTGGATAAATGGGCAGCGTTAAAGCGTTGTGGGTCACTAATGGCTAAATTGACAGGCTTGTTACAACGGGCAATGCTATTCAGGGTAACACGTCGCTTTGGAGATTTAGTAATTTATTGTCCAGCTCCCTCTCTCTCTCTCTCTTTTAGTTCTTGATTTATGAGATCCAATCAAGCAGAACATTACTGGCTGAGGAGACCAGTCACTGGCTGCACAACACTTTTGCTTTTGTGGCTGTGGAATTAGTTTCTCCTGTCTGGCAGTGGTTCAGCCCCGCCTGGAAGTTTAGCTCAGCTGTTAGCCAAACAATCCTTTCATGTCCTCCTTATGTGGAGAGCACATGAACTATTTAGACGTCGGGGCAAACAGCTGTAAAGCGCTTTGAACACTTTTGCTGCTCTTGATGTGTGTAGTTTGATGTGGCTGAACACACACGGGGCGTGTGTGTGGTTGGGCGTGTGCGGCTCGCCACGCTCTAGAGAAGAAGACGCGCGAGGTCACGTCCGTGTCAGGAATCCGGCCCTGTCAACCAGGCCTCCGGATGTCAGCGAGACAAATGGATCAAGTCTCCTTTATTTCCGTCGGTATGCGTGGAGCGCAGCAGGTGAATTGCAGTGGCTTACCTTCAGGTAGAAGAGGAGAGAGGTGGGATTGGCCAGGCACTGTGTCAACAGCTCAGGCGCGTCACATTGTCTGAGTGATCAAGCTTTGTGTGTGTGCGTGTGATTGTGAACTACTCGTGTTTCTGTGTACAGTAGGTGTGTGTGTGAGTTACATTTCTGTGAGTGTGTGTGTGCACGCACGTATGAACACTTGCAATGACCTGCTCACTTTATGTATGTTTGTGTGCGTGCATGCGTGTTATGAGCGTGCATGTGTGTGTACGTGTACATGCATGCATGTGTGCGTGCATGCGTGCGTGTTGGCGACCGTCACGGTGAAGAGCCGCTCTTATGCACTTAGACACGAGTGCGTCTGATTACTCGTTGCCGCCGAGCCAATCGGCCCTCAGGATGTTTTAATCACCGCTCCCTCACCGCCGTGTTTATCAACGACAGCGCATGCGTCATCCTTTTATTATTTACATTTTTAGAAAATAAGCCAGGAGTCGACGGGTTGCAAAGTGTCGAGCTGGAGGGCACTTAAACTGCTGCGCCAGTATTATGCAATTAGTATAATAATAATCACAATAAGGGCAGTTGGTTGTTTTTCATCAGACGTAAAGCAGTGCTCAGGGCACACAGTCGCCGTGGAGAGAGATTTGAAGTGAACTCAATAACCCCCCAGGGCAGGGCGAGGGGTGGGTGTGTGTGTGTGTGTGTGGGGGGGGGGGGGACGGGGTTAGCCTGCTTAATAGTCTTTATTTGTTGTTTATTCTTCTGTCTCAAATATGATAAATCTGTGCCCCCCCTCCTTGCGTACATAGTCTCCAGGTAAACATGCTGGCTGTGTGATTGCTAACGGTGACTCAACGTGTGTGTGTGTGTGTGTGTGTGAGTGTGAGAGAGAGAGAAAAATGGCCACCAAGAAAAGAAACGTAAAAGATATAAATGTGTATGTATGTGTGGGGGCAAACGTGTGTTAGGCAGACACACTGCTACAGAAAATGCGAAGTGTTAAGGTTGCCCGTGTTTACTCCACCAGACAGTGTAAAATGTTTAGCAGTTGGAAAAAAGTGAAGAGAAAGATAAGCATTGCTGATGCTAAAGGAAAAACGAAAATGCCTTGCAAGACCTCCGAACTGACAAGGAAATATAATATTTGCCATTTTCGATATGCTGCCCTTAGTGAAGTCAAACTCCCAGGTGTGTCATTTTTCCAAACGCCCACTGACATCCAGTTTGCTGCCCGGACAGTCAGGCCCATGTCTGTCTGTCGGCCTGTTAAGATGTGACAAAAAAGATGCATTATGGGATATATGTGCCATTTCACTTTCTTTTTTTTCCCCTCCATTTTTTTCCATTGCATCAGCACAACAGCAACAACAGTGTTTGTGTGTGTGTGTGTGTACAGCGTGTTAGTGATGAGGTGTGTGTGTGTGTGTGTGTGTGGGGGGGGGGGGGTCTTTACCCAACATAGGCTTCTACACTAGAAGGAAGTGGCAAGGTGTGAAAGATTGTCAAACACAGTGTGCTGCAAGGCTTCCTCGGGGCCTTCGGGTTGCTTTTGAGTCGCACACGGAGGAGAAAACAGCCGGGTATGATCGCACCGTGTTCTTCTAAGAACGCGCTCACTCTCTCCTTCACCCTCATTCGCTCACACGGCATTCGCTCCCACTTAAGGTGTTGGCGTTTATTGGCATTCCGTGGCGTACTGTTGCGTGCTGTATGTTTAACAAACACACGGTCCCCGACCCATTGTGCAATTCAAGTTGTTCCGGTTTTACCATGCGTGGCCTTGATTTCTCAAAATCATATATGTCCTTTATGCTCCCTTAAAGGACAACCAATCACCTCAGACCTGTGCTCCCACTCCCATTTAGTAATAATGAGTACAATAAAAACTTACTTAATAATAATTGAGAACATATAAATAGACACACCGACAGCTTGAAGGGAGTCTGTCCAAAATTGACAGTTGGAAAATGGAATTATGAATGAATATTATCATATTATAATGTTTTGGCAATGTGATCGGCAGCCAGATCCACTAAATCCTGTGTCTTCCTCATGATACACCCCCCCCCCCCCCACACACACACACACACACACACACAAAAGTCTCTACCCCCTCGCTGTGTTTCCCTATAATCTCTCTTTGCCCTCTCTACTGTTAACTTGTCGTTACAGTCCCCCATCCTGCAGTCTGTGTATTTTGGGCTTTACCGTAGGTGGCTATTGAAGGCTTAGCGTCCCTAAGCCTGGCCTTAGGCGTGTATGCCATTGTTACTTTCCCAGTTTGGCGTGTTGACTGCCACACTGTCAGCGGCTGATCCCAGTTCAGCCAGCCGCTGTAGTCCGTGGCCGGCTTCATGCGGTCGAGGGTTGCGGGCGGAGTCTCGCCAATGGCCTCAGCGCGCCCTCGACCGGACATTCCCAAGATACCTGCCACGCTCCCTCCCAGTTTTCCACCGGAACGAAAGGAGAGGAAAACAGTCCGTGGGCCGCGCCCTGCGGAATAGAGGGCTTGTGGATTTTTAAGCTCCTTAACCACCGTGACAAGACCAAACCCGCATTCCCTGCATAGTGTGCGTGTTGCCAAGTGTGTGTCGCAGCACGTCTTGAGACAGCGCCTCACATGCCAAATTATTATTTATCTGCTCCTTTGTGAAGAAGCACGGCTCTCGTCCCTTTGCTTTTTGACCAAACACCACGCCACGTCTTGTCCTCCACAACCGTCGTCCCAGAATGCACCTCTGTCCCCTCATTAAAAGCCTCACCTCAGCATTGTATTAGCCCATAACAGGCTAACCATCCGCCCCGGGTTCCTCCAAGGTGACACAAGTCGCACGTGCGCTATGCTGTAGCTAGCATGCTAGCTACATTATTAACGGGAAAAACAAGACGGGGATGCTAACAAGACCATCTCCCTGCATGCGGCTCGCTAGTTTGTCTCAGTGTCCACAACGGGGCTTGGTGACGCTAGCGTCACGTCAGCATTTTCCCAGAGGAGGACCTTCAGTGGTCTTTCGCGCAGCGAAACCCCCCCCCCCACCACCTAATTATTACCCAGGAAGGTCTTGGTCTCGGAGCGGTGTTTAAACGGGGTGTGTGTGTGTATGGGCTAGAACGGCATTTTCTAATCATACATTTTTAATGTTTATTCCGCTGTTTCTTAATTAAATCCATGCATCAGAATATATCACATAAAAAGAAAAGTGTGTATTCAGTAGGGGAAATACATAATGCATCATTTTCCAGGGAAAGACTTCCAGCACACATTGTTTAATAGATATTGTTCAGAATGTGATGCGCACGACTTTTAAATGGAATTATGTAGGTCTCGAGTGTTTGGTGGGTTTGTGTGGGATTTATATTGGTCCTATGTGCATACGTGTGTGTGTTGAAGAAAGGTCCAGGTCACGTGAAGTGATGGTCAGCTCGATAAGACACATTTTAATGATTTGTAACGTGGTTTAATGGAGTCCTCGTGGGAACACACACACGCACGCACACACACACACACACTGAGCAGCCTGATTCAATTAGTGGGAGGTGAGGAATGCCGAGATGAGGGTCATGCATGGAACCGTGGCCCAAATGGAGGCGTTTCCTGGGAGACCCTGACGAGTGGGCTAATTCTGGCAGCTCCTGGGTCAATGTTCATCTGTTTCAGTGGTTCACTGTTTCATCTGTTTCACTGTTTCATTGGCTCACTATTCCATCTGTTTCACTGGTTCATGGTTCCATCTGTTCCACTGGTTCACGGTTCCATCTGTTTCACTGGTTCATGGTTCCATCTGTTCCACTGGTTCACGGTTCCATCTGTTCCACTGTTTCATGAGCTCACTGTTTCATCTGTTTCACTGGTTTTCGGTTACTCGACAGCATTGAGATGAGAAATGTATTGAACCATTGCTTGAACCAGAAACTTCCTTCGCCCACTGTTATTTCCCCGGTATACAACCCTCATATAGAGGCGCATTCAACTCGTGACAAGTGTCACATCCGAGGATGCTCCGTATGCTGAAAAACTGGCGAAAATAAATGCATTTTGACAATGAGTACATTTGACCCGGTGTGGCGGTTATAGGTATGAATCCCCGTGTTTTTTTACCCCGTGGCGGTTCTAGTGTTACGCCTACTCAATGGTCGAAAATGTCCTTCTCGTGTAAAACTGGCCCACAATGCCTGGCAACCCTGGTCCAACATTCAAAACGTTTCAGACCAAAACAGGAACTAGTGAAGCCAAAGTTACGAGCAACAAATACAAACGTAATTTTACTTGTTTCTTTCAAAATAAAAGTGTTTTACTAATTTGGTATTAAGTTACTACTATTACTATTTGATACTAAGTGTTTTTTATAGAAATTCTTGTTGATAAGTTAACACATTGTTTTGCTAGCTTGTTTTGCTAATGTAATAGGCTACCGGAGACTCGGCTGAAGGTAATAATTTGAATACGTCGCCGCCATATTCTCAATAAACTACGATCATTTGGCACACTATAAAACACGAGTTTTATCACAGTTACAGTATAATCAAGCTACTAAACAAGCTAATCCGTTTCACTCATTCATTGTTTCACCGTTTTATTTGTTTCACTGTTTGTCTGTCTGTTTGTTTATCTGTATATGTGTCCGTCTGTCTGTTTGTCTGTCTAGATGCGGGGAATCTATACATCTAGAATGCACTTTTCATTTAATAGAGTGTGTGTGGGTAGTGGAGGCTGGTTATGTTTTTATGACCACTGTATGTGTGTGTGTGTTGGTTTTCTCTTGCAGTCAGAATTTACCATTTATGAAACCTCTCTGTTCCCTGCGCACTGCGTGTCGGCTGCGTATCATACTGCAATATGTCCTTTAAAGCTGGCTTCTTACACATACGGGCTAGTTTCTATGCAGACACAAAGAGGAACCCTCGAAATAAAGGCTAATATATGAAAAGGAGGAAATAGGCATGGTAGAAACTTTACAAACGCTCCTTTTTCTTCCTCTAAGTCTTGTTCCTGTAGGATTAGCGGGCAGCTGTTTGCTCATCTGTCTGTCAGGGGCTGTTCTCATAATGAGTATTCATAATGAGAACAGTATTAGGTATGGATTTCCTGTAATGGCGGTTACACACACACACGCATTGCCAGGCCCTCCCTTGGCCTTATAATGGACACGCTGGATCAATGCAAGATAAACAGCAGGCCCTCATATTTGAAAGATATTCAAACAACCGCCGACCTCTAATGGAGTGTTTATGAAACGCACCTGGTTTGCTGACCCCGCCCCCCCAAACACAGCAGTCTAGACCAGTGGCTATTGAAGGAAGTGGGGGGGACCTCATCGAGATAAACCCCCGGATCCTCCCGCTCGCTACGTGGCGCCTCTGTATTCCAACCGTATGTTTATCTCCCCAATTCTGTTCCACACAGAAATGTCACAGAGCCAGATGTGTCAACATCGCTTGCTTCGACACAAAAATCACCAAACATGGGCCGTTCGCTCCTCCACCTCTGGCCACGGTCCACCCACCCCCCCATCTCTATTCGGAAGGGTTTACGGCCTGTGTCAGCCCTTTAAGGTCAATGTATTCTCCCCTCCCTGCTTTGACATTGCCTAGTTTCTTCTCCTTTTTAGTACACTTTTTTTCGGGTATGATTAAAATAAAAAATAAAACAACATTCCTGGTCCGTGACATTATCCACGAGTCTGTTTGGAGCATGACGGAGAAAGAAAGCCTCTCTCTCTCTCTCTCTCTCTCTCTCTCTCTCTCTCTCTCTCTCTCTCTCTCCCCCTCCCTCCCTCCGTCCCCCCCTCCCCTCAGCACATTTATTTATCGCGGGGATCTGCTCGGAAAAAGTGGCTTTAATAAACAGCACAGAAGTTTGTTTAGGGCCAGCTGTTCGCTGACCCCACCGAACCTGTGAGGGATTCAAGAAACGAGACGCATTTTAGGCATAACGGTACAGTTATGATAGCGATGGTTTAATGTAATGTCACGTATATCCAGTCCTTAGCAATAACAGAGTGTTACCATGTGTCTTCAATGTTCACAGTGTGAGGGATGTGTTGGTAAACTTCACCTAAAGGTGTCCTTTCCATTCGGAACCGCTGCTTTTGATCCCCAGTTATTTTTTCAACTTTCCATGAAACAGTGTGGCAAAGTGCTTTACTTTTGGTGGTAGGAGTAGAACGAGGGTGTATGTAAGTGCCATTAAGTTGCATTGGTTGCCTTGAGCCTGCGTTCAGCTGAAAGAACAAAAAACATATTCACTTAACTCAACATGACTAGGATGTTAAACTGAATAACACTTAAACGATTACAACTCGTAACGCCAAGATGCAAGGCGGCTTTTCACTTCCACATTGATCACTGTTCCACGTGTCTCTCAAAAGGACGCACGTGACCACAAAAAAAATGAGTCCTAAACAATCAGTGAAAGCAAAGGTTTTTGACGGTATGAGGGGAGAGTTTATCCAGTTTGAAACTTGCTGCTGCGTTGAATACAGATTGCATGTGAGGACTTCTCTTCCCCAGGGGGAACAGAGCAGAACACAACGACAAAGAAAACAAGTCTTTCTTGTTCGGTTTCCTAGTCTTCTTGCGGTGATCGCTAATTACTAACTTGACAAGACTGTTGTTAAGAGAGAAGAGAGTACAAAAAATTCCTACAGAAAAACAAATCAAAACATAAAACAAAGCATAATTACATTTATTATGATAAGGTAGAACAAATACACCCTAGAGCGCCAGACACATGTGCGCCAGCATGCATGTGAACTACTCGTTTTGAGTGGCATCCACAGACATCGCTGGGATAGAAATTATTTATGAATTCACTCATTTACATAAACACTTGAATAAAAAATAAACTTTTATATTTAAATTTTTTTTTTGTGTGTTTTTTTAACCAAGAAAATAAAAATCTTTTTAGTTTTGAAAACTCTGACTGACGATCCAGACCTCTTGGGCCCCATGTGGCAATGAATTAATGCATGTACAAGTTGCGTTCTTTTAGCACATCTGAATGCATTGCACCATGGTCATGGCGAAGGAGTCGGCGTTGGGGTGTGTTTGGGGTGGGGGTCAGGGGAGTCGGAGCGCCCCTGCTGTGATGTGCCGTGATTGGAAAAAAAAACAAAAAACCGAATGCTCTTCATGGTGACAGACCAGACAGGTGCGCTGGTCGCTGCCTACCTGGGTCCTGTTCGATTCCAGGGCAAAATGCAGCGCCCCGTAAGCCTTTGGAAAACACCTAGCTTTACCACCGGAGGTGTCCGTTCTGTTGGAAGGGGATGACTCAGAAGAATTCTTGGCAGCGGTTTTGTGCGGGGCCACAAAGCAGAAAGCGTTCCCAGGCAATTTGTTCTCATCAAGCGTGAACTACACGATGCCCTCGTAAAAAAAAAGTGTGGCTCTTTAACTACGCTGCCGCCGACTACAGTGAGAACGTCGGAATTATGTTTGATACCCTGCAATCTTGCAAGAATTGCCTGGCAACTCGGAACATTAAAAGGCCTGCGGTTGCTGTGCTGCGCAAAGGGGTAGGATGCAAATTCATTCTTTGCAAGAGGGTGTGCTTGAACGTTTGGCCGGGCATCGAAATGGTACTATTGCATTCGATGCTGAGGTGCAGCAAGGTCACAGTACTTAGCAAATATATTCCATCTCAAAGACATTTCCAGCCAGAATGAACTAAGATTAAAAATAAGACACAGGCTTCCCGTATTAAGTTATTATTTTCTGACATTCCCATAGCCCTTTTAAAGGTTGCATCGAAATTGCAGCCGGAGATTAAAAATCGAGTTTCATTCCAAGAAAGATCCAACTTTAATATATGTGTCAGAAAAACACCATTGTCTCCTTTGAAACTGAATTAATTAAATCAATTCAAATTAAATATAATAAAGGACAGTCCTCAATTGTATTGCTGCACCTCCGGAAGCCCACATTCCTGCTCCAGAAACTCGCCATTAGTGTTTTGTAGATAGGAGAGTTTAGGACGAGGGGTGGAAAACAATTTGTGATCCAGGCTTTTGCCTATCCCTCTAAGAGGAGGGGTAGAGAACAGTTTGTGCTCCAAGCCTTTACCCTTTCCTCGAAGAGGAGGGGTAGAGAATTGTTTGCGCTCCAAGCCTTTACCCTTTCCTCTAAGAGGAGGGGTAGATAACATTGTGCACTCTAAGGCATTCATTGTACATAAAAGGAGGGGTAGAGATGAGTGCACTTGGGTGAGGGAGGGCCGTGTTCTCTTAAGGTAATTCAAAGTCATGTAGTCCACCTTTATGCGGGCGCTTACATTACATTACGTTTGGTGTATTTCCAAGCCATTTGTAAGATTTCACCTGCGCAAGGCTATAGCTTACGCTGGCTGGAGAGGGCTCGTAGGAACTCAGAGTGAACTCTAACACAGTAGAGGAACCCATATTCCTTGTACATCTCGGAGGCCACTGAGACACTATAGCCCCCTAGCGTTTTTGGGGTTGATTTATGGGCTGATCAGAGAACAAGTTGGCTTGTGTACACAGTGATAATTCAGCCTGTGTCTGGGGCTGGGATGAGAAATGCCTGTAGCTCCTGCTGCACCACCCCCCACCCCCACCCCTCCGAGAACCTCTGAAATGCCTCGGGCAGCAGGGTTAGTGTCTCGTGAGATGTTCTGTGTCTCACACCCAGCTTCAGGCTCCAGCCTCTTGGCCAGATAACCGCAGAGAACCTCCAAATAAGGTGTTTTGGTACGAACCCTGATTCGGTCTTCCTCCTTCCTACCATTTCTATTTTCGCTTGTCGTTTCTACATTCGCCTTCTTTTCGAACAGGATGTCTTTATTAAAAACAGCCAAGCAAAAAAAAAAAACCTTGCTCGTAAATCAAGCTGCACCCTGCACCTCAAGACATTGTTGTCGTTTCTCCGCTTCGCATTCAGCTGTGATTAGAAAGTTCTACATATCGATATTAGCCCGAATTAATCTCAGAGTACAAGCACTCTTGCTGTGATGGATTCGTTTGCCATGGCAACTCCTGCCAGAAATGAACACACTGCCCCCTCCATAAACACAACACAAACAAGGCACAGGAAAGTGTGTGGGTTTGGTCCCCAACAAGCCAGGACAACATATAAGCATCCGAGAGCCTACGTCCTACAAGTAGCAATTGCAGTCGTTCTAAGTTGGTTTGTATACAAGTATCTACCAACCATTTTAATTGCATGGATTAGGAAATGAATGAAAGACAGAGACGGAGAAAAAGCTAGTGAATGTAAAAGACAGACAGACAGACAGGCCTGAAGGACGGAGAGACAGGCATACAAGAGGTTGGCTCAGCAAAGTGAGCGGCCACACGGCCCAGACTGTGTCCATGTCCCGCTTGACCTCTGACCTCCCAGGGGGGCGGTCAAACAGCATTAGCCTCGTGTGTGGACGGGGAGAGAAGGGTGGAGGGGTGGAGGGTCATCCCCACGGAGGCTGTGCTAAACAGGGCATGCCGTGACCTGACGGAGCCCTCCGTCTCTGTCTCTGTCACGGGCCGGGTCTCCACGGAGACCGTGGCTAGCGGCAGCTCCGCAAAAACAACATGGCTGCCGCGGTTTATCCCCGTGCGGCAGTGCTTTGCTGTGAGTTGGCGTGGGCGGGAACGCCGTAAACCGCGATATAAACGGACCTGCATAGTTACACATAGTTACACAGCATATGAAGACACTCGGGAAGGCTCAATGGACGCTATTGTAAACAAACAACTCTCCCTGCAGAGAACCTAATAGAGGCCACGCCGAGAACGCAACACAGCGGGGCCAGAATGTAAATATAAATGTGTGTGGCAGAGTGCGTTTCTGACAGGTCACGGTAGCAACAGAAGACTGTCTGGTCCAAGGATCTTGGTACTTTGCCGAATATAGGACTCACTGACACGTACTGTATCACAGGAACACACCCCCACTCATCTGTGCTAGCTCAGCCATGATCAGATGCACGTGCACGTGCACACATGCGCACGCAAATCTCTCACATTTTCAGCGTCTTGCACACATTTACATATGAAGTGCATTTTAGCTGGCACAAACACACATGGTCATTCACATGCACACAGGTTCATACACGCACAATAACACACATACACACACGCACAGGTTCACACGCGCGCGCGCACACACACACACACACTCAGGCCATCACCTACCGACGCCATCATTCTTTCAAGTATAATTTGCCTCCACACATTACAGACGGCGTTAAGCCTCTGCATGTAAATGGTACGTACAGTACTGTATTTAAGAACATGTGGATTACAAAAGACATATGATACATGGAGAAAGCTGGAGGTAGAGGAATGCAATGCGTGGATACTGTACATCGAGGAGCTTTGTAACACAGTCAGCCAGATACACGCGCAGAATCACAATAGTGCCTTCTCCTATTTTTGACTAGCTACTGTAGGTGTAGCGCACATTAGCTCTGATGGCAGTTGTTGAATTGCTAATGCTCTCGCGTCCATGGGTTATTAGCCCCGGCGAAATTTTTTTTTTTTGTTGCATTTATTTATTTATATATTAACATATTTGCATTTTTACTTTACTTTACTCTTCATGCTAATATTCAATGTGTGCCCTCATACATTATGCATGGCATATGGCTGCGAAAAATGGAGCGCTGGTTTTATGTCGCAGAGTATTATGGAGCCATCGGTGTTGTACTCTACCAACATGCAAACTACTCTGTACGCAAACTGCATGTTGTAAATATTTGTGGTTGACCAAACAAACCGATAAACCTCAAATCTGTGCATCAGTCCGCCTGATCGACCACAAATATTCATAAATAATGTAATAACAATAATACATTGTTGTAGTTAATTGACTGTACTTTGCTTGAGGCCCTGGAAAATAGATTTTTGAAGTTATTCGTTTAGTGACTACTGCGGTATACACAAAAGACCGGCAGGTTCTCACGCACAGGCACACACACACACACACACACACACACACACACACACGGCATGAGCATGTGCCAACTGCCACCAGTGAAGCAATGAGCTCTCTGAAGCCCTGGACAATGAACATGATATTGAGCTCCGCTCTCTCTCTTTTCCCACAGAACAGACACTCTTACGCACCAGAGACCGCCGGGTGCTTGCACACGCTCGCAGGAGCGCACGCAAACCACACAATCACACAGTCAGGGCTCCATAATGCTTCTCCTAAAATAGCACTTCCTCCACTGATTGACCAAGGCCTTTTATTTTCAACATTTTCCACAGGAGGAAGGGAACAAGATGAGTGCGGGAAAATAGAAAAATTGAGAGAGATTTGCCTCCGAATAAGCAATGCTTACGGTTCCTCCTACGCCCCCCCATTACACCCCCTCCTTCCACCCGAACAATAGGCTGGATTCTGAGAGGCAAACGCGGGGATGCTGATCTCGCACAGTGGCCAGAGCAGGATGAGAATACAAATGCCACTTCAGTATGTGTGGGAAGGAGAGAGAGGGAGAGAGAGAGAGAGATAATGGGTGACAGGGAGACATATACAGTATATATAGAGGGAGGGATAAATAGAGAGACAGAGGGAGATGGAGAGAGAGAGAGAGAGAGAGAGAGAGAGAGAGACAGAGAGAGAGAGAAAAGAGAGAGAAGTTAGAGATGGGTGACGGGGAGAAAGAGCTAAATGGATATATATGGAGAAATAGAGCAAGAGGGGTAGAAAGAGAGCCAGGGATAGAGGGATAAAGAGAGAGAGAGAGAGAGAGAGAGAGAGAGAGAGAGAGAATTCCACACAAAAGTCCTTCTAGAATCCTCCGAGGCTCTCTCGGCCGTCATGTGCCGGCCCGGTAAATTGATGGTGACACAGCAGTGTGGAAGAATGTAGCCAGAACGCACAAGCGTGTCCGCGCACACACACACACACACACACACGCACACACGCACACACGCACGCACCTAGCTTCAGCCTGTAGCTCGGAGCCTTTTAATAACATTCTCACACGCACGCACGCAGAGACGCACGCGCATCTGAAACGCATCTGCGCCCGACGTTCCTTGACAGCAGCCCCGGTTAAAAGCTTACCTCGCCTCCCACAGATGAGGAGAAAAGTTCTGTTCTCTGGCCAAACGCTGGGCTGGCGACACTAACACACACACACGTGCACGCACACGCACACACACACACGCGTGCACACACACACACACACACACGTGCACACACACTCTTGTTCGCTCACCCGTTTTACTGAATTGCTTTCATTTCTCTATTGAAGATGTGCCGCCTTTGAAGGGAAATTCATTTTCCCAGAGTATGCATGTGTTATTATCAAAGAAAAACCTTGAAATATTAAAGGCAATGAGACACTAACTGACACACAAACACACACACACTTTCGCCCAAAACCAGAAATCAAGGATGTGTTGTATTAGGTGAAAGGTCAAGCAGGAGAGCGTCTCAGACCAAACAAAACCTGACATACAAAAAAATGCCTGCCTGAATATTCGCCAGTGAAATATTTATGGTCTAACGCGTTACGTTCGACAAGCTGCTTTACTTTTTCCGGCTGAGGGCAGGCAGAAGCACCATATTGTTTTGTTTTATTGTGGATGCCTTTATTTACAGAAATGTATTTATAGTTAATAGGCAACGCTGCACATTGTTTGGAGTGTCAGCAACAACGCCAGGGTTCAGGTACAATTTAAGTTCATCCAATTTGATTGTGAACGTGTTTGGAACTTGGAAAATTGTGATCTCATTACCGCCCTTGGTATCACGCTGCATAATTGCTACTAATTTACAATGGAAAGACCAAGATGTTCGTCATACATGCGACCATGCATTTAGATTGGCACTATTTTCTGTTGCGTGGCACGGCCTGCTCAGAGTTAAATTAAGTTTGACTGCTGGTACAGAAAGGTACGTTCTTAGTAACATGCTATTGAGATTTGCTCAGCTCCAGGACAGAGGACTGACATTGTGTCAGATGTACATAGTAATAATAATAACAATAGACTTTATTTGCAGCACCTTTCGTATTAGCAGATATTAAATGCAGTGCTTCACAAGGTTTATACAAGAACATGGATAAAATGCCAGAAAATAAAATATTATCAGAGATAATATCCCATTGGGTAAAATAAACACCAGGCACATAATCCATGATGAGAATGGTGACCATGGCAGACCACCAACGGCGCCGTGTTCGACATTCCTCTCCCGTTTGCCCCAGAGGCGGGCGCAGTAGTCGGCTGTCACTTTGAAGTGCTCCTTCACGCACACCAAACCCCTTGAATGTACCTGCCCCCCCCCACACCCCAAACGACACACTCTGAAGAAACAAAACTTGCTGCCCGCCTAGACCCCCCCCCCCTACTTTCTCCTCTTGTCATTGTTACTCAAGAGGGCATCGTTCTTGGAAAGAGAGCCACTATTAACAACAAAATAGAACCCTTCTCAGATGCATGGGACCATCGCGTTTACCGACCCCAAGCCCCCCCATTCCTACCACTACCACCCAGGTAGAAATGGAGGAACCAGCCATCCAAGCGAATTAATGGGACCTACAGCAACCGGCTTTGCTCTCTTTGTTTACTTATTGTTCATGCTGAAACCTTAAAGCTTTCCTAAAACCACCTCTACCAGGTTGACCGGCTCACCGTCGAGCGGACAGTGGCAATCTTTAACGACTCGGGTTTTTGTTGCGCATTCCACCAGTTTCATCCGTTAAAACGCCTTCAGTCTTTGATTCCCCATCACGGTGTGTGTGTGTGTGTGTATATGTGTGTGCATGTGGGGGGTCCTTTCAGGCACCCCCTTGAACTACGGGACGGGGTCTTTTAATGTGGGCATATTTTTCAGCTTCCATTTATTTTTGGACATCAATGTTGTTTTAGAACTCTGTGTGTGTGTGTGTGGGTCAGAGCAGGGGGGTCGTCACGGCGACCGGATCCGCTCACCATAACATCATTACACCCCCCACGGCCCTCTCCCTGCGCTAGACCGGCCAATTACCAATCCCCTCGTGGGACGCGGTGACACAATGACATTGAGTTGTGACAGTCGCGGGCTTTGTGTCGTCATTGAACTTCTGTGAGTTTCCTCTCTCTCTCTCTCTCTCTCTCACTGAGTCTTTTAGCTTTGCGCCCAGCGTTTGAAGGTCTTTAATCTCACCTGAGAGTCTATGCCAAGCCGGGCCGAGTGCTGAACGAAAAGCTAACGTCAGAAAGCTGAAGCTAACCATAACGTCGGAACGCTAGATTCCCTCTTTGACCTCAACTTCTCTTTCGTCGAGAGTGCGTCCTTGTTATAAGCGGCGTGTGCATTTATGTGTCAGCGTGTAGCCGAGTCTTTAGAACACCTGGTAATGCCAGCTGACAATTTACACAAAAAGTTCCAAGAGAAGAAAACACACTAGACTTTTCTTCTTTTAACAAACTTGTCTTAACCAGACTCCTGCCTTGTGTCAGTAAGACAAGCCAACACAATTAAATGCATGAAGGTGAAATATTGCACGAGGGAATAGTTGTTTGCCAGCAGGGAATCTTTTTTTTTTTTTCTTGACGACCAGTGAATGTCTGGTAACTGCGTGCAGTCAGTAAAAAGCTAGCTGCTAGCGAGCAATGCTCAAAAGAAACACAAGAAAATCCGATGCAGTTGTGTTTCAGTGTTTTTCCACTTCATTTCTTAACCCCTCCATTTTGTTTTTTCTGTTAAGCTTCTTCTCAGCCTCAGTCCGCGTGATGGGCCTCCGACTGCTGAAGCGCAGAGCGGGGTCAAGGGCGGGAAAATGATAACACTCGCTCAATCACGGGCAAAATGAAGTGCGCAGCAAACACACACACCCACACACACACGTGCGCGCATGCGATGATTGATGAGAGGTCCTATACCAAGGGTGTAAACATCACTCACGTCTCCTTTGTGGTTATTGGAATCTCTATCTCTCTCTCTAACACACACACACACACACAAGCACATGCACACACTGACAGGCTTAGTCATTCTTGCGTTTCGTAAATGCGCCCTTTTGTCAACACGTCCCTTTATGAAACCAGATGGATTCCACCCCTGGCGGTCTAGCAGCTTCACAACCCACCACGACATGGCTTGAATGTCAGCAGCAAGAGGAGCAGCGGGCGCCTTTCGACACGTCGCCTCCAGTAAGACTCCGCAGGTGGAAGGGGTATGTCGGAGAGGAGGCGCGTGTTTACGCGCACGTGCACACGCCAGACGCCTCTGATGTAGCGTTAGCTTCTTCTAGCAGCGGCAGCGCCATCGCGCTCAACCCAACCCCCCTTCCCCTCCCCTCCTCTACACACACATATCCTCGTCATTTAGGTGGGCGTGCGTCAGTCTCCGCTATGTCATGAAGAGAGAGTTCTTATTGAGGGCAACCTGCCCTCTAGCTTTGGCAATACTGTTGTAATAACTGTCATGCTAATAAAGCTAACTTGAATTGAATTGAGAAAGAGAGAGAGAGAGAGAGAGAGAATGATACACTGTAAAAAATGCTTTATTAAATATAAATGCAAATATATTAGTTATGAGCTCAATACTAATGCTTAGAACAAGCAACACTGGCTGTAAGTGAAATTCACTTGATAAGATTTATTAAACTTAGTGCACATTTACTCAAATCAAGTCACCAGATAAGCCATTTATATTAGAAACAAGTCCGACTCGATTTTAAATCTGAAAACAAGATTATAACACTGAGGTAGATGTAGTTTTTGCAGTTTAGGAGTAAATAGCGCGAGTGAGATGTACAGAGACAGATCGGGGTGTGGCAGCGAGGTCAGAGAGAGACAGACAGACCAAATCACCAACCGACACTCCCGTCTGCCTGCCCTAACTGTCACGCTGAACCTCTACATAGTCCTTAAAAGTAACTCACTCACGCGTCGTTGTATAGTATAACAACTGTCTGTCCACCTAAACTCCCCTTTAAAGACATCCACTCAATTTTCTCACGTATTAGCATAGCACTAAACACACCAGGACAAGCAGAACTTGACGTTATTTAGCTCAGACTCATATCTATAGTTTGTTTACTTTCAACATGGGTTTTTCTTTTCAGAAATAGTCAGTCTTATTTTTTCTCCGCCGTATTGAATACCAAATTCTGACCTATTTTCTCTGTAACACTTGAGATGCAGGTTTTCATCTAGGCCTGCCGAGCACAAGCAAATTATATAAATCCTCTATTGTGTATCTCTCTGAAAAATATTTATGACCGGCCTGCCCATACAACAGAAGTCCAAAATCTAGGACTCCATTTTGACGCATTAGAACGCATCGTCAGTCAATTGGAAATGCCTCATTTTCTTTACGCTTGATATTGTTTTTGATTGAAAGGAAATCCTCCCTCACAGCGTGTAATCTCTGTTCTGTGGTCTCCGGTCGTACGGCCAATCCCAACAGATCCGTCTACCCATGTCGCCTGGAAGAGTCAGAGCCCGTTCATTGGCCGCGCTCCCTCGTGGATACTTTCCCGAGTTCCGGTCACGAGCC
Organism: Forbesichthys papilliferus; assembly: GCA_025399855.1. Lineage (NCBI taxonomy): Eukaryota > Metazoa > Chordata > Actinopteri > Percopsiformes > Amblyopsidae > Forbesichthys > Forbesichthys papilliferus. The sequence continues at coordinate 19,054 of JAODOY010021943.1, forward strand.
ATCTGTGGCTCCTCTGCTCCCACATCTCCGACACTTTGGCTCGTGTACGTGCACGCAAGCACTGCACAACGGTGATTTGTTGCCGTCCCTTCATACGTACGACCCCAACAACCCTGCATCCGCCAAGCAAAAAAAACAAAACACATATTTCTAAATTGAATGCATGCCAAGGCACACACAGGTATTGTTTTTGCTCGGGTAGGCCACAGGGATATGGGGGAAAACATTGTGCTCATCCCCTGAACTAATCCCCTCGGACAAGAGTCCAGACTCTCCACGCAATGCACTGCCGACCAGAGCATTGTTTGAATATGATTATTTGCTGGCTCTGTTTGAGTTATTCTGATGGTATTTAGTGATGTTCTTTTATTTTTCCCTCATTAGTGATCATTAGGGTTTCATATTTGGTGTGTGCATGTGTCTGTGTGTGGTGTGGTGAGATGTCGTATTGCCTCATGAGGTGATGTTTGTTTGGTTGCAGAAGGTCAGAGAGCATGAAGATAAAAAGCTTTTCATAAATATTGAGGCCTTGCCTAATAAAATTATATCATAAAATGTTTGGGGAAGCGGAGATGTCCCCTCCAATAATGTATAAGAATGGAAGCCTAAAGGTTTAGCTCCATCTCTTATAGCAACATGTATGTTGTCTCTGGGGACACATAAGTGCCCATCAGTAGCAGTAGTGCTAATACTGTAGCCGGAATAAGCCTCTATAACCCACAGCGCCATTAAGCTGACTTGGCTTCCCTCACCCACCCCCACCCACCTCTCGGCTCCCTCACCCCTGCCACTCCCTCCCTCCTCCTTCCCCCGGCTCACCCATTTCTTCCCAGATGCAATATTTGTGTGTGTAGTCCTTCACTGGCTCTGGGGAAGCCATTAGCTGAGATTAGCACCGTAGACGCTAGTCTCTCTCTCTCTCTCTCTCTCTCTCTCTCTCTCTCTTTCCCCCTTCCCCCCCCCCCCCATTCTTTTACAGGCTGAATGATTACCATCCATTATACGGCCTTATTGTGCTGACAGAAGCAACTTCAGGCCCCGGCCCCAGTCGTAAAGTAATAAAATAAAAAATAAAAAACAAGTGAAGGAGAGAGAACTGTTTGTGTGTGTGTGTGTGTGTGTGTGTGTGTGTGTGTGCGCGTGCATGCGTATGGGAGATGACATAACTGTCGAAACAGTGGGCCAGTGAGAGGATGCTCGGAGACGGAGGCAGTATGCGGACGATAGCGTTACGCCAGTTCATGAAGCTCACAGGTTTGCAGAGGAAACAACAGATGCATACAATGCATTGCATTAGTAGTCATCGTTATTACACTTGTTTGTCGAGGCCCGACGTAGGCATGGCAACGGGCAAATGGCATGGCAACTGCCGACACTGGGACGGGCGCAGGCATGCTCTGGCACGGCAGGGGGGCATGCTAACCTTTAGCCAGGTAAGGGGATTGTGTTCCCCCTGCTATCATCACCCAGTGTGGGGTCTCTCTCTCTCTCTCTCTCTCTCTCTCTCTCTCTCCTTTTATTTACTTAATTTATTTTTCCAGGAATTCTCATTAAGATCATAAATCTATTTTACAAGAGAGACCTGGCCAAGGTGGCGGTCGTACGGAAACATAACGTGTTAAAACGTGATATACTGTATTTACGTAAAATCTACGATAAAACAAAAGATCAACAAATCAAACACAGTGGTCTCTCAAGAAATAACACACATTCCTCCTTCACCACATTCTTTATGATGCGTTTAAATTCATCAATGGATATAAATGTGTTTATTTTCAGATTTTTTTGCAAACTCTTCCATGCCCATGGTGCATAGTATGAAAAAGCGTTTTTCTCCAAGACTGTCAAAGCTCTCTCTCTCTCTCTCTCTCTCTCTCTGCACGCACACACAAAGCAGAGCAGCAGCGACGATGACAGATCAACTGTCATTTTTTATTCATTATAGAAACAAACCTTCAAACAAAACAAAACAGGCTCATTTCCTGGCTGCTCGCTCTGTCTCCCGGAGAGCGGAGAGAGAGAGAGAGACAGGCATGTGTCACTCGACTGGAACAAGATAAGGACAGAATATCAATCATTCTTGTCTTCTTACCAGTGATGTTCTGCTCTGTCTTTATTTTACTTTATCAAATACAGTATACATACATACAGGTACTATATGCATACATGAATGACTATATGCATACATGAATGAATATATATATATATATATATGTTACAGTTGTCTGAGACCCAGCTAATAATGCTTGGGTTATTATGTCTTGTTTTTGAGCTAATATTTGAAACTAATATTCCTTTAAATACACTATTTCTGTTTGATGTGATCATTATTTTACGTTGCTAGGAGATGTGGACTGCTTCTTTTTAGTGGGAAATTTTAGGCTAATGGTCAGTGCGCGTGGCTGCCGAGGGTCAAACGGCACAGAGCGGCCTGGATTGGTGTAATACTAAGATGGTTTTCTCTCAAAGTGTCGCATATCAACACAAACACCCCCTTCTTCTCCCGTCCCCTCCCGCCACCCATCGCACGTCCATCGCAACGTTTCTTCCTCTGCGGTTCCGCTCGGCTGCATGTGAATGAGCTCCTCCCCCCCCGGTTGCCGATCGAAACTCGAGCGCGACGAGGGGAACGATTCGTTCAGAGCGATTACTTTCTTTCTCTTTCTTCTGGGCCCCTGCACTTCACAGCAGCTACAGATGCCGGTGTGCGCCAGCACAATATGGAAGCGGCATGCATTAGAACCTGCTATGATGGATGCGACTCATTTTTCTCGCTGTAATGATATCACTCTCTCTCTCTCCTGTGCATCCTTTCATTTGCCATCTCCCCTTTTGCTCCCAGTCTCTCCGTCGCTCTCCATCGCCTGCCGCCATCCCTCCATCCCGAGTCCCCCTCCTTTATTTCAATTCTATTTTCTCTCACTCTCTTCCCCGCGACTGTGGATAGTGTCTGTCGCACGCCTGCCCCCCTCCCCCCCCCTTTTTTTTTTTTTTTACCACTTTCAATCTCTCCCACTCAGAGAGGCTATTCTCCGTTTTCCATTTCCTCTCCTCTCTCACCCTCTCCCTCACCCTCCCTTTGCCGAACTCACTCTCTCACTGTGTCTCACTAGTCAATAATGAAAATTGCCTGCTACCTTGAATGGATTATGTGTGTGTGTGTGCGTGCGTGCGCGCTCTGGCTAGTTTGTTTTGAAGGCGCGCTGGTGTCAAATGACACCCTGGTCATTTTCTTGCTGTCACAGGCTTGCATTCTCCATCACGCACCACACACACACACACACACACACACACACACAGAGACACATAAATACAGCATGATGAAAACAGAGTCTAACACGCACAAATGTACGTTTTCTTCTCAATCAAATATATGTTTTAGACCTACTTGTGTTTGAAGGAAACACTTGACTTCTTACTAGGAATTCAGAATCACTATATCTATTCTTTATGTATTTATACATTTTATGTATCTATTATCATACAACTGTAACCAGGACCTAGGTTCACGATCCACTGGGTCGAGAAAGCTGCCCGACCCAAACATCGCCCGATCATTTTTTTGATGAAACATGTTTGTGTGCTGCAAGCTATCAACGCACACTGTCGGTTTTCTCATTTCTATATTTAAATATTAATATATTATGTCATGTATTATAAACGCGGCGTCATTTGACATGTGCTGGCACTAATTTACCAGTTTACTTGGTCTGCCTTTGTTTCCTCTTGTACGCAAACCCCTTCTGTGGCACAGTCCCAGATCAAACAACGAGCATATTGAAACATGGGACAGATCGCGCCTGATGGGCAAACCCCCCGGTCGATACGCGCCACGCAACAACCACCATGGGCCTGTCCCCTATACCAGGTGGGACCGTATAACGGTTTTCACATATAAACAGCAAATGTTTATGCCATAGACTGCATATATAAGTGGACAAACCCTCCGTGACGTCACCATCAACTTTATACATAAATGTACAAACCCTCTGAGACGTCACCATAGACTGTATATATAAATGTACAAACCCTCTGAGACGTCACCATAGCTTTACTCAACAACGGTTTTAAGACCGCGCTTTGCTGGCTCTG
>JAODOY010021983.1:0-24573 GCA_025399855.1 Forbesichthys papilliferus
CTCTCACTCGGGGGGTCCCCCCCCCCCCCCCCCCCCCCTCTTCCCTTTCGTTCTCCAGAGGTAACTCTACCAGGTGAGAGATGCTACTGCCACCTAAGCTCTTTCTTTCCATTCTCGGTGGCTAATAAAATCTGCTTTATTATTTGTTGGTTTCCATTGTTTGCTCGTCATTGTAGCATGTCTCGTGACGCTGTGATTAGTGGATTAGCCGTGGTGGCACTGGCGGCCTTGGCACAGGGTGAATGGGGGAGCCTATCCTTTTGCCATACCCGTGTGATACGGATATAAGGTTGGTGATATGACCAGACATGTGTCCCAGCCCGATTGTTAATGAGTGAAATGGGATAGCTCTGGGATATAAAAGAATGCCCAGCCTTAGCTTTCCTCATGCATATACAATAGGGAATCTGACTCGCATGAACAACTGAGGAATTCACACGTGGAAAAACACGATGTGCTTTGTTTTCCAAAAGACAATATTAACAATGAAATGGTTTAGACTTATGCTATTGACAGCATATAGCCTTTACACTGATGTAAAATTAAGGTTTATGGTAGGCTTCATTCACAACAAACGTACATTTAGGACATCTGCCAATGTCTCCTTGTATAATTCCACTTTCACACAGTACGTTTCCAGTAAGTGAATGGGCTAGATGTGTGACTGCATGGGGCGAGACATGAACACAACATAGGATGGCCAATCTATCACTACAATGCTTACCCTGGTAGGGAGGGCGTCCCTAGGTACACTATCTCCATGGGGGGGTTTCTGCCAATCTGGAAACCACAGTGGGAGGTCTCCCTCTCGCTCTCATCAGCAGAGCAGACCACTCATCTACCTTTCCTCTCTTCTTTTCTTTAATTCATTTAGCTTGTTTGCACATTGTAGAGCAAAACACACACTGCATTATTTTCAGTTTAAAATGAATGTGTAGTCCACTTACAGATTTGTCATAACTATCAGCAAGAAAGAAAACAACCGTAAATTACCTTTTATAAATCACGTGACAGTTGGCTCGTATTACCTACTGTGATTCTGATTTATACTTTGATTAACATTTTCTGATACACTGCATGTTGTAGCTCGATAGGAAATCGTCTATTTGAGAAGCAGCCTTGACTTATAGTCTGATAAAAAGGATGATTTTGAAAGGCGGTTAATTCTGCGGTCCATCCATTGTCTTGAGTTAGAAATGTATCGCAAAACAGCACATATGAATGAACATGTGTGCTAATGGTTTACATTACAATCTTTTAAATACACCTGACCTTAACAGGGCTATTATGTTAACACATGCCCTTATTGCATTGAAAGCAGAGATGTTAAAACTTTCTCATACTGAACCTTCTCCACCAATCACCTCTCTTGCTATATAAATACATGGTTACTATATAAAAGTACTAGGTGAGAAAATGTCAATTGGAGGACTAATAATAGGCTTTCCAAAATGGCAAAACCCACTTTTACAGGTTCTGTTGGGCTATTAGATCAATATATCACATGTCCTGTGACACAGACCCTCTCCTTTAGCCATACTGCTCTTTGACAGTATACTGTAGTATAGAGTGAAAAGCCATACACCATACTGGAATCTTACAGGTGGTACACTGACCTGAGATGCTACACAAGAAGATTAGCCATGTTTCACTACAAAGCAGTTGAATCTCATTTTGATGTACTGCAGAACTCCTTGTGTCACCATGTGCATTAAATAAGTTGCAGCGCACACACGCACACCATCAAATGCAGACATGTAAACAAACAACAGAGATGTCATATTTCTTTTTGCAGCTTTATTTTGTTTGTGCAAATTGCAGGTCAACAGGTCATGAGATGTGCTCAGCATCAGGTACAATACCGTACAGTACATGACATTGTTCTTGGTTACACAGACATACAGAAAAGGCTCTCATCTCATTATATGGCTATGTCCTCATTCAGGCCGTCATAAATAAGTCTGTTAAATTAGGTGATCAATATGATAGTTATTTACTGCTAACTATTTGAAATGTGCACTACCACACAGCGATGGCTTTCATAACTTGTTTGTTTTTAGGAGATACTGTAATATCTTTGATATACAACCACCATTAAGCCCCTAAAGTATCTTTTATGCTTTATTTATACTTAGGCTACACTAATGTCAGTTGCACAATTGTGTTTCTATAGATACTGTACACTAACACACTATCAAGTTATTAAAGTACCTAGGGAAAATAAAACATTCTGTGCTGTTAATACAGTATTTCATGGCTAGAAACAGAAATACCGGAACAATATATGTTGCTATACTGTACAGTACATAATGTATTTCTTTTAAAACGTTTTCCACACATAAGACCTTTAGTAAGACAATGTCAGCAGGTTCTGCAGATTGACCACTGCATTGGTCTGTCAAACCTTACAAAGAACATTAAGTCAGGAGAAACCTTCAGATAAGATTTGTTAACTGAAGAAATGACACAAGATGGCACCATGCAGTGTAAGGATAACGGTTGCTAATGTACGTAACTAAAGGGTTTTAACACCTGCAGGTGGAATTATAATTTTCACTTATTACTTAAATATAAAATCACTAACCTGCTGAATTGTATTGAATATTTCTTTTATAGCAACACCTGTTGCTGGCTGATGTGGTATACATAGTATATTCTATGTGCTGCTAGTGCTATCTTTAATGAAACAGGCATTGCTAACAGTAAGTATAATATTTACTAGCTACAGCAAGGTGTATTCCTCTACATATGGTACTGTTCAGTATTGATACGAGGTAGCAGATATGTATTCATATGTAAACCATACAACTCAATAAAATGGCAAACTTGCTGACATGAAAGAACAGCCATCACACGATGACAATATTGCTTTTGGCGTATCGCAGATAAAGTCAGCACAAAACATAATACAGTCCTTGTACAACCCAATATAGCATGTATAATCGGTGTACCAGTGCTGCTGGTGAGACCTCTAACTTTAAGACTTCTTCTAAACCGCCCTTCATGGACAGCCTTGGCCTGCTCTTGACCTCACTGGGGTTGCTCTTTGAGCTGATGTTCCCTGAGCGCTCCTGTGATGGTGGCCGTCCACACGTGCAGGGCCGTGCCGGCAGAGAGGGTGAGGAAGAGGAGGAAGGCCACTTGGAAACCCACCCAGTCCACCACACCCCCGGCCAGGGCACTGAACATCAGCTTCCCAAACACCTCCAGAGTTGCCAGGAAACTGTAGTGGGTTGCCTGGCGATGAGACGAGAGGTGGTGGGAGAGAGAGAGACAAACAGGTGAACGTTTTGTGGAAACATAAACAGAGGAAGAGGAGCGAGGCGTTTGATAGAAGGTAAGGGGCCATGTAAAGGAGAGGAGAAACTCAAGGAGGTTAAAGGAGAGAAACAAGAGAACTTCACAATGCCATATTGTACTGTACTGCAGCACGTGACATATGCAGCAGCTGAAGAAGCTGTAGGGTTAAAACAGCTAGCAACCAGGCAAAAGGAAGTGATCGCAGCGAGGAAGAAAAGAAGAAAAGGCGTGAGATAGTTGTCTAAGGCGGTGGATGGGGGCCAACAGGAGGAGTGTATCTGATCCCAGCCTTCAGGCTCTAAGGACGGAGAGGGAGAGAGAGATTACCTAAGAGCCAGCCTCGTCCCTCTGAGGGACCACACAATAGCCCTATACTGACGCCTACACTAGGGCTTACTGGAAAACCATCCCGGTCACTATTTAAACTCAGCGATGGGCCTTTTCTCGCTTCTGTAACTCAACATCCTTCCTCGTGAATTGCTTGTGCTTTTAAAATGTCACTGAGAACAATCACAGTGAAGATCAATTTGATTCCTCATACCTGCGACAGAGAAAACGTTCTGACGCAATCATCTTTTCACATGCCTTCCCCCAAAAGTCCTGGACTGCAACTTCTTGTCTTATCATCGAGTGTCTTCTCACGATGTGTCCATTTTGTACATAGATGTCACATCAGGCGGAAGATTTAGTAAGGGAGACAGAATGGCAATGTCCATTGTTCGTGAAGTATTTGGATATGGGGTACAAATGACAAGTAAGCATCCAGCACCGGAGGTCTGGTGGTTGCAGGGCCGGGTCAGTGTGGGCACGGCCAAGCCACACTGAGAGCTCTGCGTGGCCACAGCTAAGTGGAGTGCCTTTATTCTGAGCAACTTGTTTAACAGATTGTGTTTCCCTCTCCCGAGGATCCTTAACAAGCACTCACACTATCCGCTTACAGTCACTGGATAGCACTACCTTCAACAACATACAGACACACACACACGCTCACGCGCATCAGTGCATGGGCGCGGGCACTCGCGTGCACGCGCACAGACACAGACACAAACACACGCACACACACGCTATAGTATCTGTGTCATGAGAACTTCTCAAATTAACCCTGGGGTTATTGTGTCTTTCACGACAGGTAGTAGTGATTGTTTTCTTATTTTTCAACGTTATTTATTAATAACAACAAAGTGTATAAGTAGATGACAATACTTTCTACCAGTCTTTATTACAATTCTTCCCCCCAGACCAGCTGTCCCCACCTGTGAGACCACCCACACTGTGAATGACCGACTGTCACCTTCAGCAGTGGATGGAATGACGTACTGTATGAGAGGCTGTGTGAATTGCCATCACCTCCAGGCAAATGTGGCCCAGTTGTGACATGGACAAAAGTGATTATGTCAATGCAGGAAGACACAAGGATGGAACGAGAAAGAGAAACACGGAGAGAGAAATGTGAGAGAGAGAGCAGGTAAAAGCCTACAAACATGGAGAGTCAGTTGGGAACCGGGCGCGTGCGTGCGCGTGCGTGATATATTCTGAGTGGATTTGCTGTTGAGCTGGGCTATGGCGTCCAGGTGGAAGCAGCAAACGGGAGATGACAGGACGGAGAGGTGATGATAGGTGGTTTGTGTCTCTCTGGCCATGCTGACAACCAGAGGAAGTGATCTAACACCCCCAGAATAGGACTGAATACTGAGGAAGGCGGCGGGGGGGCGGGGAGGGGGGGTGGGGGGGGGGGGGGGGGTCAAGGGGTAAGAGCTGCAGCACAATATGGAGGAAGAGATCAAATCAAAGTTTGTACATAGTGTAATGTAGCGGGGGAGTTACCTGAACGCTCTCTTCGGCCCTTTGTGTGCAATGCATCATGGTAGTGAAGGTCAACGTGGTGATGAGACCACCCAGGAAGTGTTGAATGCTCATGCTCAGCACAGCCATGCCTGAGGAATGCAACACACACACACAGAGCTCAGCACAGAGCCATGGCAAGTGAACGTTCCTGAGTTATTCCTCTTCCTGAAACAGACTCCCTGCTGAAGATCTTTCTCTGCTACTAATATATCCTATTCTATTTGGAAGTCAATGCAGTCGGACAAAAAGAGGCCACTAAAGAGCCCCCCCCCCCATACCCTGCACCCACGTCTGGTGAAAACCCCTCACGCATGCCCTGTATCCTATGTTTGTGAGACGCACACAGGGAACCACAGAGCCTAGAACGGTCTGAATTATTCACTCCAGCCACTGGAGTTTTGCAGAATAAGACTCTTCTGTCTCAGACACGACAGCGCGGGAGCGACAAAGTTGCAACGACTGATCCCAATGTGGGGAGGGGAACACAATGGATGGGTTATCATGTAATATTGACAACTTTCAAACTATTTTTTTTCTGAAGATCTTTGTTCTGGGTTTAAGACGGAAGGGGGAAAGGCCTCAACTCACAGACTGAAAGGCTCGATAGGGGTACAGAAAACTTCAGCGGAGATGAATGGCAGGGATCTGACTCTGCTTAAGAGAATGAGATAAAACATTTGTAGCCGAACAGCTGTCTCAAGGAGAGGCCACTACAGTGTTTTTCCTTATATCGGAATTGTTTCTACTGGTCTCCACAAGACACAAATGTGAAAAGTGAAAACTGCTGTCGGTAGGATTTTAAGTTGCAATGCTACAACATAAGGAAAACTCAAGACTGTAAATCAACAAACTAAAACCCAACCGCTCCTCTGCTCCCTTCCTCTGGAGCCTGCTGGTCTGCCATTGTGAAACGCCCTTGTGTGCCCGAATTCATGTGATTGACAAGCAAGGTAGATATGATGGACCAATCAGGAAAAAGAGGCTATGATTTGTCAGAAATATTTTAGTAGCTGAAAGGCAGGAACTATAAACCAGAGCAGATATTCTCACAGAGCATTTCACTCACTGATAACTGACAGATGCATATGACATTTCTAACAAATTAGACTCATTTATTGCTCTAAAATCCTTTGTACGGCTGCTTTCAGTTCATCAGTTTAAGTACATAAAGTTATTTACATGGGGGCTGGACAGAATTACTTTCCCTGAAAATACCATTAATTAAAAAAAACATTTATTAAACAAAATAATACAATAAACTACTTTCATTCATAGGTTCCTGACCGCTGAGTTAACATTTAGCTTTAACATAATAGTCAATATCAGTTCCATTGTATCTTATTTCACTGATTTAGGACTTCTTACTGTTGCTATGCAACCTGAAAATATAACCTGCCTGACCAGCTGACATAATGAGATGAATATGGAGTGAGGCACTGCAGGGGAAGCCTTAGTCACTTTCGATTGTCGTCGAAGTGTTATGTGACATGCAGGCATTCCTCATGCATGTTTCCCTGAGAAACACAAACACATCACTTCCACATCACATGTGCCTGACTGCTTGTCTTTTAATTTATGTACACGTATACATGGTGAAAATGTGTTGCTATATAGCCTGTTTATTCTGGATTTCTGCATTGGTGTACATTAAATTGTCTAATGGGTATGTATGTATTCCATGTCCAAATGACTGCTTGGCCCCAACACTAGCCAAATGATGACTAACAGAGACCACCATTCCAAACCCGACCAGTTCTTACCTTTCATCATGGTTGATGGCTCCAGCACGGTGAGCAAGGAGCTCTGGAACACCATGCTGATGGTACGCATCACAAAAACGCGACGCATCAGAGTGCCAATACTGGTGGGAGAGAGAGAGAGAGAGAGAGAGAGAGAGAGAGAGAGAGAGAGAGAGAGAGATTGACACACGGGTGAATTATCGGACGTTCTGCAAAGAGTTGCTCCTGTGACGTAGTGCTAAAATATGGAAGCGGCTGAGACTATAGGTTGCGTGTATCAGCAGTCTGTTTTAAGGCCTGGAAAACGTGTAAGCCAACTAGTGCAAGAATAATCGCGAACGCACACAAGTAAACAAGTCCCTGGATACTAATTGATTCCCTGTTAGTGTAGGAAAAGCGACCCCCAGTGGGCTTGGCTCATGGGGTAATCAATGACCCAAGGAGATCCGCAGCATGAAGAACATAATTAATTCCAGTTGAAATATACACATTCAGTATGTACCCGTGTGACAAAGGGGATTAATGATGCCAATCACACTCCGGGGGAAGCCTGCCAATCATCAAGTGTGCACTGCACGCACGTGTTTACGTGCGTGCACGTGTTTGCATTGTGAAGCAGACTACGTATAGACTAAAGGTGCTTCTAAGAAACAGATAACATTACATAAATGTGCGGCTACGCAGCAGTCAGGCTGTGATGGCAGCTTTGTCCCATCACCGCCTCTGTTGACATCATCGGAAATGTTCCTCCTGGATGACCCTGCTCCGCACGGGGCTGGCAACTTGACTCACGGTGGGTGGAGATACTATGTTATACGATACTATACATAACTACACTTTGTGTGAAACAGACACTATGCAATATGATGACTTCTATACTGGGCTATTGTACGCTAGGGTACAAAACATGAGGAGATGCCAATGTACATCAAAGTCCTGTTCAAAAATACATTATTTCGGGAAGTTCCATGTTGGGGCTATACAATCTACAGAACAAAGATGACATAAAACCAATGAATCAATTTATTCTCTCTCTCTCACAGATTTCCCCTTCCTTTACCTCTCCGTCTGAAAAACAATCCCTCAACATTCACATGCTAAAGACATTCTCCTCGCCCCTGCTACTTTACCTCCCTTCTCAATGACAGCCTTTCATAACACACTGTCTCAAGAGATGCTAAGGTTGTGTGTGTATGTGTGCGTGCGTGCGTGCGTGCGTGCGTGCGTGCGTGCGTGTGTGGTAAGCAGTGCGTCTGAGGGAGAAACGGCCTGGCTGCCACCTCACGTGGGCCAGACCCAGGTAAGAATACCCATGTTTGCCTGCAGATGGCTGTGTGTGTGTGTTTGGGAAGAGAAGAAAGGGGGAGTGGCCAGTGGCTACTCAGCCGAGTCTGATGGGAAGAGGATAAACCTTCCAAATGAGCTTTTAGAGGTGGGACCACAGCCTAGTGGTCAGTCCTGTGTGGTGTGATGAAGGGAGTGTTCCTCACACACTGAAGCACATCCCACAATGTGCCTCTCTCTCTCTCTCTCTGTCTCTCTCTCTCTCTCTACCCCCCTCCCCCTCTTTCTCCCTCCCTCCCTCCCAAAAGAAGTACCATTTGGGCTGAGCACGTACAGTAGGTGTCAGATGATCACACGCATCCCTCTCTCGCTGAAAAGACAATGATACTGCCTGAGTTCTTTAAAAGCAGTATGGGGGAAAACGGATGACATGGAAATATGACATCCCCTTTGAATGTCGATTTCTCCCAAATCAAACGTTTTCCCCATAGAGGCAGGCATTATTCTCACTGGTGAGTGGGGGAAAAGCTGCGAGCCAGCTGAACTCAACACAATGTAAGGACAAAATGACAGAACATGTGCTTGAGGACTATATTTCTATTTCTCTCTAGGACACCTTTCTACCAGTTGGTGGTTAAATGCTGATGTGCTCAAAACAAAACAACATACAGTATAAAGTGAAACTGCACCGTAAATTGTGTTTTTTGAGCTGTAAACTAAATCAGACTGCATTGTGATGAGACACATAAATGCTGGCGTTAATATTGACAAAATTGACAAAGGGGGCCGTGCCTTTGCTGTGGCAGCTCCAACAATATGGAACGACGTACCTCTGCCCATTAGACAGTCTGTTTTTAAATCTCTTCTCAAAACCTACCTCTTTTCCTTGGCCTTTCCCAACTGAGGCAGACATTTTTGAGCATAGCTGTTACTGTGTTACTCTGTGTGTTTTATGTGTGGTTTTTTGTGTGTATGTATTACATGACTATTATTCTGTACAGCACCTTGTGTAATGTTGGTTGCTTTTTAAATTGCTTTATAAATACATTTTGATTGATTGATTGAAAATTCCAGTTTTTATAAAAATCTGGACTTTTAGTCTGAAAATGGCTATACACGTCATATCCGTTAAAACTCACCCTGGACTTGGCTGGTTTCCAAAAGTACTCCCCGTCCGCTTCATCAAATTAAAATGTTAAAATGAATGTTAATGGGACCCCCTCCCCTCCCCTCACAGCTCATTGACTATGTTTAGCATTTTTTAAAGTTGTAATGGGTGGAGTCAGGCTCAGAGCTGGTGTGCAGTTACACTTTAAATTCTGCTTTATGCTATTGTATCTTGTGACATTAACCATCTCCAGTATGTTAAATAGGCAGCATAAACTTTATGAACTTATTCAAAACGTACCATTTAACAAGGAGTGACCAATGTTTATCTGTTTTGTATACATTTTGCCCTAGCTAAAAGTTGTATTGCTTATTTACTCAGATAACAGTAGCCTACTCAGCTGCAGATTTGGAGAAAATGTAATAGGTGGCACTGTGATACCACACATTAACAGCCACTGGCTGTAAACAACATGGATAGCATGCACACATTATTTGTTTTCATGTGGGAGTATTTCACCAACATCTGTATCGGCATCAACTATCAGCCAAATTGTTATTTTAAACACAGCAATTGGTATCGGCGCATCATCTCACAATCCCTAGTAAAATTTTAAAGACTTTATTTTTATAAAATACGGGGAATAGATATCTAAAATGAATAGAACTCAACTCAATAATCGATTCATGTTTAAAACAGATTTATAATGTCCTTAAGTTGACCGTGTTTAGTGAAATACTGTAATACTTATTATGATTTATTTTCATATGATGTTATGGCATCTACATTTCAGTTCAGTGTGTTCATTGACAGTGTGCAATACAAATACTATTTTAATACATTGGAATGGAAATATTTGTGTCAAATTTCCATCACGGTCCTGACTGTTTTTTCACCTTTGTTTAAGTTAGGCTAAACTAGCTATGGAAGTATGGTAAGCTATAATTAGCTAACACTTTTCAACAGACAGCCAATGCAGCATACAATATAGTCATACAGAATAAATATAAAATGTGATGTTTTTATAATGCTGCCTGCACTCTGCCTTTGTTGTAGGCTACTGTAACTGTTCATTTTCAAAAGATGAATTGGTCTAGATTATACTTTTTTAAATGAGGAGAGAGGAAAAGCTAAAGAGTGGTCTCCACCTACTGACAAAACAGCCGATGAGTGCAGGTAGGGAGAGACCTGCAAACTGTGTGTGTGTGTATTTATAGACTAGTCGACTAGTTTTGTTTCATACATTTCGTTTTAGTAGTTAGGAACATCCCTAATTGTGATACGTATCGTATCGTATAGCGAGGCCCTTAGCAATACCCAGCCTTGGTGGTGGTGGTGATGATGATGAAGATTACCTGTACTGTGCAAGGAGCAATCCTCCGAGGGAGGAGCCACAGATAGAGAATCCCATGGCAATGACTCCGTTCCAGAAGCCAAGTTCCCGTGCCGTCATGTGGTGGTCCAACAGGAACAGGGGAAACATGGTCACCGCCCCCTGCTCACCTGCAGCACCAGCACGTGCACAGAGGAGATGAAGGGCAGACATGGAAGAGTCAAGCGTGTGCATATGAGTGTTAACATCTAACAGATTGGAGATGAAGTGCTGTAGCCATAGAAACTCACACATCTGTTTGGATAGCTACGGTGCAACAAACAACAGATTTCAATGCAGCATATTGAAAACTGTTGATGTTGTCTCAATCTACAGGTTAAACAACTGTCAGCCAAGCGATGTAGAAGCACGTGTGTGGGTGTGTAGGGGCTTGGCACAACTCTGCATTCTAATGATAGATCTTCTTACTGTTATAAAACGAGGAGAAAGCCCTTCATGAATACACAATCCCAATGCCCACCACTAGGATGTAGGAGTTGTACCAATCTGTTTAGTCTGCAAGACTAGACATGACGATGCTCGCAGAATGAAGTTATGACACCCCAAAACACAACATACCTAGGCAGGCCTATTCCTGGAAAGTGTCAATAATAGATGTCTGACAAGAAAAACAATGCCCTTAGACACTTTATTAATCGGGGGCCTCGCATTTATTCCTAAAGCACAAAAAGAAAAACAAAACAGAAAACACAAAAACTTCCACACTTGTGAAGAAACCTCACAAAGACCTCTCAATCAAAATAAAAAACTTTCTGTCAGGCAGTTAGACTTTCTCTGTGTGGTACTGAGCACCCGGGTGATGTTCTGCCGAATGCTATAGTAAAGTATTCTGCGGTGCCGTCTATACGGCATTATTATATTAATGGAGACAGACTTCAGAAAGACTGTGGGACCAAGGAGTGTCTTGAGTGACAGCTCGTTCCCAGACTGCTGTCAAAGACAACGCAGCACAACCGACAACTCCTTCACTCACTCGCTCAGCCAGGGGAGATAAACAAAAATAGAGAAAGAGAATAAAAAAACAGACATGCGATGAAACAAAAGCCTGAAATTGAGAGAGAGGGAGGCTCCCAGTGATATGGAGTGCTGTGCAGCATTAGCAATGAAATGCGAGTGTCACCAGTCTGATGTAGGGGTGACAACACAGCACCAAGCACATGGTGGTAAAACCTGATTCTCTGTGTGATATTCTGTGCTCACCTTTCCCTCACTCGATGTCACTGACATTTCACTGTCAACAGCTCAAATGTGGGTGACATTGCCGGCAATGATGAGATTCACCATTCACAGCAGTGTATGACAGCCAAGTGGGCCGGCAAAAACAAGGGAAATGAGGTGTTTGCGTTTATTACACTGAGAAACAGGTACAGTAAGGCACTGTATTGCCAATATGCGTTATAGGCCAATATAAGTGGGTCCCAAACAGATACAGTACACAGGTGTGTGTGTTGTCCAATCATGTATCCTAATAGCATTCAAAGACAATTGTTTCCTTTTGCAACAAAGGGATTTCATAGTGATTAACTCCAATTCTGCTCAGTTGTTGCTACAAAAAGCCTACCATATACAATACAAAAATCACATGAGCATAGAATCTTACACCCTACCTCTAAATAAGTTGGAAATACAGGTTTTAAGGATGAGCTATGCGATTTTAATTAAAAATATGCCCCGTCTGTACTGAAAATAAATAGGAACAAAGACAAAGTGGTCGGGACCACACTATAGGGTGTAAACTAGAGCCCTGCATTTGAGCCCGAGCCCGGCAGGCCCAGACTTATTTATGCCCCTCGGGCCGGACTTTGGGGCCATTTTCACGTCAGAATTCACACCTGGGCAGGGGCCCGTTTTAGGTTCTTCCTCCTTTTTATATTTTAATCATGTAATTAAAAGAAACTATAACAAACATAGAAGACATTTAAAAAATGCTGTGATCACCAATAATCAAGTGATTGGCGTTGGCGTGCTCGTTTGAGCACATCTGGGCATTTATTTTAATCCTGCGTGGCCGGAGCAGTTGAAGCCTTTGTAGTTTTCTCCTCTTACCTCTCCTCTATCTTTGACTTTGATGACGGTCGGCACATCACAAGGATTTGTACGATGGCTGGTAGGAAGTCATAGTTTCATTTCTAGCGGTGTACCAATCCGTTGATATAGCTGGTTGTGCGGCGCGCATGCTCCACTGATTCCATGTTCATGCACTAACTTATCATGATCACAAATGTAAGATATTGTCATAATAGGCTATTGTTCATCTCACAGACAAGAGTAGTCTACATGGCTATATTTTAATCAAATGGATTCTGTCCTGCTAAATGTAGGCTATTTCACCTATACTGTATATGCTGTACTGTAAACGTAAATGTAATGAACGCGAAACAAAAGGCATTAAAAAATAACTTATTACAAGACGTAGTGACAGTAAATAAAGTACTATGACGGGCCCGTTTGTCATCTTGACGGATCGAGAAAGTCTACCGCAAGCACACATAGGCTACAGGCTGTGTAATATGGAAGGGAAGAAAAACAAAAATAAATAAATAATGGTTTCAACTTGTGTTCGGGCCGAGAATTCTGTTAAGCTGTCGGGTCCGGGCCTAAATTTGAGGCCCGTGCAGGGCTCTATAGTGTACACTATTCCAGCCTTGGCAATGCATGTTTAATGTGGGGCCGGATATTAGGTGTATTTGGTTTTGTTGAGTTCAAATATCAACAATCAATCTCCAGAATAATGTTTCCCACCTTTAATGGCAAGGTCAGTCATTTTAAAGAATGCTTGCAAACTAAATTCGAGCTCAAATCAAAAAAATACTCCTTCGCGGTGTTCGCAACTTTGTTTATGTTGTTATTTACGTGTCCTATTTATGTGTATAAGTATCAGATTATTTTATTATTTTTAGCATGCACAGAAGATAATGGTAAGGTGAATTTGACTAAATGTGTATTATGTTACAATTAGCTTGCAATAGCTGACTAGAGCGTAAATATATGATTTATCTGCCTTCACCTCCCACTTATGTTGTATCAACCTGTTTCTATTCAGCCTCAAAGTCCTTGTGACCTTGGAAAATACGCTATACTATAACGTTGAACTGTACAAACCCACATGTTTTTTTGTGGGTAATTTCAAATTATTATGAAACTAAGGTGATCAATAGCTAGTCACATAATCGGCCTAGTGTCAGTAGACAGAATATTTGCTATTTGAGCTGTTACATTCACTATGTTCGAGTGCCCGTTTGCTATGTTCTAGTTTCAAATCGGTTTTGATTAATTTTATGGCCACAATCAATCAACAGACCGTGTTATTTAAACCCAAGACACACCTCCTCCACCTTTTAAAATACTTGTTCAATTCAGCAGTTTCAATTTCACCAAACATACTGTAGCAAAACATGTTGTAAATGAACTTTTGCTGATATGCTACATGAACATACATGCTAGCGAGGTTGCATTCGTTTCAAAATGGCATTTTTAAGTGCTGTTTGCATTGTGCGTGTGTTACAGACAAACCATATGCTGACCTCGCAAGTCTGCTGTGTTGAATTTGCTGAGACAAACACCTCTTTGACTAGTTAAATATCAGAAATAATTAGATTTCTGTAAAGTGGGAAAAAATCTAATAAAATTAAAGAACATGGCGTTTTCCCCTTTCATGGAGCAAGCTACCATACCTCTTACATGTCCCAAGGTCTTCACATGCCACCCTACCACCCCTCACTCAGGGCACCATGTGGTGGTTGCTGATTAATTCATACCACCCCCCTCCCCCTTCAGCCTGACTCCCTGCAGTCATTTTCTTTCCTTCTGGAAAATACCCCCATTTTTCCTTTCTCTCTCACCCCCTAAGACTGCCCCCGCATGATCCCCCACACAGTAGCCCCCATCAAGTCTACTTCTTCACATCATCACTAGAATATGGGCCTGGTAATGTGTGTGTGTTCATGTGTTACACAGGATCACAGTTGGACAGGGAAATACACATGCATCCATAGTAGTTCAGCCTCTCCGGTGCACACCCACCCAGTCATTAACAGGAGGTGCTGGTTTGAGAGTGGTTTATAGAGCTGCTGGTTCGAGAGTGGTTTATAGAGCTGCTGGTTCGAGAGTGGTTTATAAGGGCTGCTGGTTCGAGAGTGGTTTATAAGGGCTGCTGGTTCGAGAGTGGCTTATAAGGGCTGCTGGTTCGAGAGTGGCTTATAGAGCTGCTGGTTCGAGAGTGGCTTATAGAGCTGCTGGTTCGAGAGCGGTTTATAAGGGCTGCTGGTTCGAGAGCGGTTTATAAGGGCTGCTGATTCGAGAGCGGTTTATACGGGCTGCTGATTTGAGAGTGGTTTATAAGGGCTGCTGGTTCGAGAGTGGTTTATAAGGGCTGCTGGTTCGAGAGTGGCTTATAGGGCTGCTGGTTCGAGAGTGGTTTATAGGGCTGCTGGTTCGAGAGTGGTTTATAGGGCTGCTGGTTCGTGAGTGGTTTATAAGGGCTGCTGGTTCGAGAGTGGTTTATAGGGCTGCTGGTTCGAGAGTGGTTTATAGAGCTGCTGGTTCGAGAGTGGTTTATAGAGCTGCTGGTTCGAGAGTGGTTTATAGGATTGCTGGTTCGAGAGTGGTTTATAAAGCTGCTGGTCTCAGTTACATTTTGATAAATGCAAACTAAAATATAAACATGCTGTAAATTAAATTCCATGACTTCCACTTCCATGAAAATATTATCAAATTGACTGTCCATCTTTGCAATAGACTTTTATTTAAATGTTTTATTCAATGACATTCCAAAATTGTCCAGTGGGAACCCTGCATTTAAAATAGTGACTGTTTGCATAACACTGGCTAGTCTTTTGCAACTTTAGCGGATCAAATGATGAATATTTATCTACAACTATAACTTTGAGTGTAGCTGTAGTTCATGTGAGTTGTTTAATCTGTAGATTGGATAACTACTAGATCTCTATTATTTTCCCTGAATGGAATACCAGTAGACAAAAAAGCTTAACTTCTTGTTGCCCGAGTATTGTTCTCAAAAAAGACCTAACAATGGGGATTTCAAACCACAAATGTAATTAAATATCTCTTTCTTTCTATATGATACCACAAGGCCAGTGTGATATTAATAAATATCAGGTATCTTTTATTTGCCTCTATCCAAGAAACCTTCTACATTTCTCCTCACTGGTGTTTACTGTACATCTCGCCTATCCACTATCCATCCCTGGGACTCTGTCCCATCAAGGTGGCAGGTCACGGTTTAATGTCTTATTCTGTTTTACTACCGTGTTGGTAAGAATGATCCTTGTATGATTATGTGTATTCGTGATCATACCCCTCTTCATTTCTGTAAGAGAAATATGTACCGTCAAATATGCCAGCACATTCAGGCCTTATCAGACCTAAAAGTTGAAATGAAGGAACCTAACTGAGTGAATAACCCGGGATTATCTATGTTGATAAGAGCTGTTTTTGAATTTCTATTATTGCTAAGGAAAGGTGCTTCAATGCATCTTTTCTTACATAATAGACGTATCAATAGATAGACACAGAAAAGAAAAGTATTTGCTCGTTGTCGCAGTGAAGCATGAGATTCTAATTAAGAGTATTTGCCGCATGCGTAGAACAAACAGAAGATTATGTTAGGTAAAGGCTAAATGAATGGTTAATTGACAAAACAAATCGGACTACCACCGATCTCGTATTTTGAGTAGATATTGTCCGATTCCGATCTCCTGCCGATCGATCAGTAGACTACATCCCTAATGACAATGAAAACAAAGTAAATAAATGTCTTGAATATCAGCTGAGAGGGTTGTGTGTGTGTGTGTGTGTGTGTGTGAATGAGTGAGAGTGAGTAAGCCACAGAGAAAGAGAGAGAGAATGTGTGTGTGTGTGTGTGTGTGTGTGTGTGCGCGCGTGCGTGTGAGAGAGGGAGCCACCCAGACAGATTAGGGGGTCCAGTCTGTCATGCTGTTTCATCTAGTAGAATCATCTGCTGCTTCATCCGATTAATGAGTTTTTAATAAACTCTCTATCTCAATAACGCAACTCATACATAAAAAAGAAAGTAGCAACTATGTACTGTAAATGTGTAGAGACAAATGTGTTCCGACTACCCTGACATACACACACCAGAGTAGCATCCTAACACACTTCCATTTCAGTTACTGAATGCTACACAAAGGCAGAATGCCTTTGTGTCTGTGGCAGTCCTTAATCCCCTTCTGCTAACAAACACCAAACTCAGGTCATGTCACCTCGCTCTCTGTCTCTCGCTCCTTCACCCATGTATCCTTTAATCAATTCAAACGCATGTACATTCTATGCAGTTTTAATGAATTGTAGTCAGTAAGTATCTCATACAAATAAAAACTTTGTGAACTAATCTAGGCTAGTAGGCCTATATCATTTTAAAAAGCAATGTAAAATGCTCACTATGCTATGTGCAGATTTCTGTGCAAGCCCTTCAGTCAGATATGCATGTCCTATATTTCTTCATCTAAAAATATGAGTTATTATGAGCTTATTTCTGAGCCAGAAATAAACTGCCTCTGTCGTTAATTGAAATCTTTCCTCGCAGCTGCTCTGATTGACATGCCAACAGAGACATCTAGCGGTTAAATTGAGTACAACATAATGTAAATGAGGTTTTGCTTTAGGGCTAGGCTAACGATTAACACACATAGAAGTTAAAAAAAAACACTAAAAAAAAACACTAATGATAATCTATGATATTAACTAACTTCAACATGAGACACTGCGTTACAATAGCCTAAAAATCAATCATGCTTATATGGTAATTTAGAGCCTTAACATTTTTATTTATTTTGTCAACTAGCATGTCTTTCAAACTAGTTTATCAGTTTACACTTACTGTTAAGAGTAGGTAACTGAATTTGTTGTGAAATGTGTTGTTTATGACATTCTGAGACTGTACCAGTACTGTGGTCAGGGAGAGCTATAAATAAACTAACTGTAACTTAGTTTATGGCTTTCACTCACCCAGCTTGTATGTGAGCACATAGAGTATAGTCCAAGGCGTGCCAGGCACTGCCAGTAGTTTCCTCCACACTCTCCATGGTCTCATAGCTTCTGCCCGAAGTACTGCCATCTTGACTCCATCTGCCTGTTGACCCCTCACATACTCATTGTCCAGAACGGGGGCGCCCCACACAAAGAGGGCTACGCCTGCATAAACAAATGTCAGCAGCAAAAACATCCAGCTCCAGCCAGCGACGTCGATCACAGCCAGCAGGCCCCCCCCAGCAAACACAGACCCAGCTTTATAGCCCACTACCTGGGCTGTGTTTCCCAGGCCCAGCTCGCCGCGGCCTTTAAGCAAACCCACCGCCGCTCCATCTACAGCAATATCCTGAAGCGATGCCAGGGCATTCATGGCCAACAGGGTCCCCACTACCCCCCAGACGTGAGCGTCTGGAGCAAGGGCAGCACTAGAGAGGCATGTAAGTGCCAGTCCAGAGACCGTACCCACCAGCCAACGGCGTTTGGTGCCTATCCGGTCAATCAGAGGAGCCCAGAGCACCTTGAGCACCCAAGGAAAGTAGAGGACCTTGGTGAAGCCGATGTGAGTGAGGGAGTGGCCAGCTCCTCGCAGGTAGATGGGCAGCAGGGAGGACTGGAGACCATAAGGGATGCCCTGTACAAAGTACAGCAGGCCCAGGAAGACTAATTTGTCATTCATCTGTTCAAGGAAGGAGCTACTGAAAGCACTTATAGAGATTTCAGTAAATATTGGTCAGGTCATGGTTACTCTTCTGGACTGGTTGACTTGTACTACTTGACCTGAAATGACAAAGAGAAACTGTACAATCCAGGTTTGAGGCCGCTATTATAGTATGTTACCAATATTAGCAGATACCTTCATACAATATAATAATAATTTCCACTACAGTACTGTACCGGTACCGCATTTTACAAGCTATCTCTGCCGGGGTCAGGCTAATTGTACGGTACGGTCACGTAGGCCTACAGTAGGTTTTCCAACTGCCATGGCATAATATACAATGTTAGATGGCTTTTCATTCACAGCATAAAAAAACAAACGTTGAAGAGTACCAATATACGGTTTTAGTGATAATGACTACGGTATTTGATTATTTTATCTATTTCAGGACAGCTAAGTAGCACTGTACAGTACCGATACAGTGCAGTACCGCACCGTAGTATTTATTATTCAGTTTAGCTAGCTGTCAACCCGGTAGCCTAACAAACAGCAGTACGCTACCGTAACACTGTTAAAATCGTAAAAACTATATATTACAAAAGCAGCATGCACTTTGTCAGTATTGTTTTGGGGTATTTGTGTTGTATTATCTTAAAAAAAAAAAAAACTAAGAGAAGAAACTCACATACTGTGTATGGTAGAAGGAGCTGCTCGCTCAATACTGTACATTGTGGTTGCCAGATATCAGGACAGCTATCCCCCTTTCATGAATTCAATAATAGTTATTTCGATACTTGGCTCTTTTGGTCGTGACCATAGGTCCGTAGGCTACTCTGTTAACACATACATCTTTTTGTGTTCTTGTTTTTTTATTTTCATTGCACAATTATTGCCGTTTTCTGAGTTTGCTTTATAAGAAATATTATGTTCTGACAGTTGACAGCAACTGGCAGCCCAAGTTCCAAGAGTGTGTAAGTCTTGAGAATGTAAAAGTCCTTATATTAATAATAACAGAGACAATACATGTGCCTATAATTACTTTAATAATGCACTGGGATAATCTATTGCAGCTAATAAATGACCACATTATTAAAAAGGTTTGTATTAGGCTATATGCCATAATGTTAAAGCTTTGATAGGCCTATTATAGCCTAACCTAATATTTTACACATGAAGTTTCTTTGTTAAAGTATTGCCTACATTTGAGTGAATCCAGTTATCTGTCTCACTTTACCTAAGATGTCTGGAAATATTACAAACAGGGGAAACTCCATATTCTAAACATAGCCCACATTTAAAATGCAACGGCACAGAATATATTAATGCATTACACATGCAAATAACTAACAACCTACAGGCTTGCTGATGTGCCTTTTACAACTTTTCCCCAACCAGAAAATTACTCTAATTGTGATTGTAGTTTAGTTCACTGTATTTACAGAGGTCATACAGAGGTATGTCATTTTTTACATGTATTTTACATTTTAGGAATACACACTATATCTTACAATCTTGATTATGTCAATTGCTCTATGCATGTTTGTTGACAAGCACGAGGCCACAGATCATATATATTATTAAATGTTTTTATTTAAAGGCATACAAACAATGTCCAAGCTTTTTTCATAGAATATATGCTATTGATAGTATTTGCATTGTGGTGAGATAGTCTTATAATACTCTCCTGCATCTGAACTGTCCCAGTTGTAGCCTAGTCTCCAAACGTCAGCTTTCAAAGAGACTTAGGTACCACTACTACCACGGCACCACCATATCTCACTGCATAGCCTGGACCTACTGTATATTAACACACAGGTTTGCTGGCTACTTTCTGCATAGATGGAATACTGAGTGGAACAGGGATAATAACATTTATTTGTAAATACAGTACATTAGCTAAAGAAGCATTGCTGTGTTCCATGCTAATTTCTTGCGCGTAATACCATGACAGCGGTAGGTTTATGTCTAAAAAGGACACCATGTCTAAAAAAAGCATACACAATATTGGGGGTAGGTTTAGTTGTTCCCACCACAAAGGGCTAACAGGATCTTCTCATAGTCTCCTTGTGTGTCATCCTGAAAGGAAGGAAACGTTTCAATTATTTTTCCTATTTGCAATACTTTTGAATATTGCAAATGCAAACTACTGATTTGTATTTTACCCTGATTTACAGCAATGCACTGGAAGCAAGAAAGTCACTATAAACACACACATATCCACTGTGAGCTTACCAGTATATCTTGGTAGAGGGTTTTGCCATATTGCTTCTTGTAGTCATCCTTGATACGTTTCAAGTCTATCTCAGAGCGGCTCACCATGATACGGGTCAGAATGTTGGCCCTTGTTCCTTTGCCCTGGAGGATGACATTGAGTCAGATGAATGGATTTTAAGGTGCAATATTAAGCCTATTCAGTACTACATTTAGGCAAGAGTGTCAACTGTACCTTCATGGCCAGGAAAAGTTTCTCAGCAAAGAATGATGACTTGCTTCCAGCACATTTTACTACAAAGAAGAACATGTTGTGAGTTCATACCATACCTGAATAAATGTACTACTTTGTGTAAAAGGATGTGGAATATGTTGCCCTCTTACCTACTGCAAGGAGACAACTCTCAATGTCTCCCTTCATCTCCAAGTCAATAGCCTTGGCCACATCCACTTTACTGTATTTTGAGTACCTGTCAAATACTTGCAAAGAAATACAAGACATTTATTTTGTGATACAAATGCACTCAGACAGACAGACGGACGGACAAAATAGCCAGCTGACCTTTGCGAAGATGAGCTCCACTTCTTGTAGTGAGGATGTCGATGAAGACAGAACAGTCTGTTCCTTTCCTCTGTTCCCCTGCCTGGTACAGAGCCCTGGCATCGCTGTCGACCAGCTCTTCACTAACACCCTCAGTCCTGCTGGCCTGAAAGACAATATTACAAACTTATTTTGTCAGAAGGTTTAATTTCCCAGCGGCCTACAGATTAAGATGGCAGGAGAAGTAAAGGAGGGGATGGGAGGAATATGTTATTATATAAAACATGTATTCATGCATGTGTTGCAGAGAAATTCCACCCTACAGCGCCTACTTGTGCTATTATAGTGTTCATTTACTACATTAGATAATGTGCCATGATTTATGCTTTAAAAAAGAAGTCTGTTCTACCATATAGCGAAATAAATAAAGATGAACTTGGCTCTGCTACCAATTTTACATCAAGATAAACTTGTGTATGTGTCTGTGTCTGCATATGCTTTTTACTTATACAATCTTATGACATGCATGCAGGTGGTCAGAATTGAAGAAATATACCTGCTTTTATGTTAAACAATAAAAAAATACCTTGCAGAGTGCCAGCAGGGCAGCTCTGAAGTCTCCACTTGTGTCAGACTTAATTTCAGCTTCCAGGTCTTTCTTGTACTCTATGGACAAAACAACAATCATAAGAACATGTTCATGTCACAATCAGACTGTTATGTTATTCAGTTATCAAACTTAGTTTGCAACCCACCAATCTTGTAAGCTTGCTTTATAGCGACAAGCTCCCTATTAGTTCTGGAAGCCATAATCTCAATCAGGGTGTCTTCATCTGTACCCAAACCC
This sequence comes from Forbesichthys papilliferus, assembly GCA_025399855.1. Classification (NCBI taxonomy): domain Eukaryota; kingdom Metazoa; phylum Chordata; class Actinopteri; order Percopsiformes; family Amblyopsidae; genus Forbesichthys; species Forbesichthys papilliferus. The sequence goes on from JAODOY010021983.1 coordinate 21,938, forward strand.
TAAGACATGAATGAACCAAATTGTTAAATATGTCACTGAGCTACCTTTTACAGTTTATGAATGAAGGAGATTCATAATGAGTTCTTAGTTACATAAAAATTGAGGATATAATGATGTTATCGTTCAGATTTCTAATGTTGATTCCTTTGTTTATGGAATTGCAAAAAATGAGGCAGAATAAACCACAACACAATGTCTCCAATATACAGATAATATGTGATATATTATGTTTAAATATATTTTAGATATTATTATGCTACCATCGTTATGCTAGCTATTGTGAATCAGTGTGTTCTTTTGTGTCTGTTGTAGTGTATCTGTCATCAGTGTAGGTCTGTTTATGTGTGTTTGTGTGTGTATGTGTGCGTGCATGTGCATGCGTGCGCGTTCATGTGCGCGTATGTGCGCTTGTGCATGTGTGTACCTTCATGGCCAGTTTCAGCTGCTCGGCATCATACTGAGCAGGTGTTTTGAGCAGGGCCAACACCACATCCTCCAGGTCTCCCTTCAGAGCAGCCTTTAGTGCAGCATCCAGGGGCTGTGCAGAACACCTGATCAGTGTATGTTCCATTCTGGCACACCAGTTTTTATTGGATATTAACACTAACAGTACCTTTCCGCTGGACTTCTGGTAGGCCTCTTTGATTTGCTGCCTCTGGTTGTTGCTCCTCTTCACCAGAACCTCAATGATGGTGTTTTCATCCACACCTGCCAAACAGAGAAATGACAAGGTTGGCAGATGCACTCTGCATACAAACTCTTACAATGACCATGTGTGAGAATAGATTACTACTTGACTGATTCATTTCAATAACAATGCTAAATCAGGTTTCAGCATTCCTCTCTTCAAATGATCAATTATTACTATTTGTTACACTGGTAGTATTTTGCATTGGCCAGCAGAGGGCAATATTGTTCCATGACTGTTCAAGCTGATCGTTTGAGTGTCTGCACACTTAAGTATTTCTAAAACCTTACCTTTAGCCTTGATAGCTTTATCCAAGACTCCTGCATCTCCACTGGCGCTGAAATTAAGTGCTGGGGTCACTGTGCCCTCTTTGGGTAGGACCTGAGATTCAATATCAATATTACCAATACAGTAGGCCTATTCGTGTTAGTGTAACTAATAGAAAAAACTATATGACTGAGTAGTATGCAAACAGTAGTTTAACTTATTAGGTTCAACTGAGGCATCTTTAAAAAACTAGAGAAGTGGTATTTTTATCTGTTTGCGTAGTTTATGAAGGGAGGGGCTCTAATTCATGCCTCAGCACACTCGCATGACTTAGTATGGTCATGTTTCACCATTACTTTCACGTTAACACCCACATTCCATTTCACTTTATAAACTCAGAGACTATTTCCCTGTTACCCCCAACTGCATACTTTAACTCATCAGCATAAACATCAAAATTCATTCATTATCTTCATTCAAACTTCCTTAAAATCTCTCTTCCCCTTCCCCGTTCTCTAATCCGCCTAGTAAAAATTTCCACTGCAGCATACCACAGGAAAGGGAGGAGAAACAAAATCATTGTTTCTGGCCCTGGCAACGAACACAAACACGCAGTTACTTACTGAGTCATCTGGCATGCCCAAATAGACAGTCTGCTGCATGAACGCTTGGATGAAAGACATGGTGGGGCTGCTGAAAGCTGTGTGCAAAAGCAAATGTGAGATTAAGACATTTTACAGTATGAACCTGTAGATAAAGTCCAGGGCAATGTACACACACCAAAACATGAAATGATACAGTGAATGTAAACTTATGTAAATAAGTGTGCATGTTATAAAGTACAACTACTAATTACAGTCACAGAATACAATATACCATTGGTGTGATATTAAGTAACTTATTATAAACATGAACTAAACATGAGGAAAAGATGAAAAGGCAGACACGTTTCTACAAAAATATGCCAACCCTAGGCATCATCTGTATGAGCTGCTATATCATAACTCAGTATCAGGCCTACCACGCCCAATAGGTTGCATCAACATTAGAAAATAAACGCTTTACAAAGTTTTACAACAAAAAAGGAAACGGCAAAGATTCCGGGTTTTTTACGGTCTTTATTTAAAGAAAAAGAAAAAGTTAGACCCTACCGTCGGGAGTGGTTGTCTTGCTGAGATTCCAGGGGCTGTGTAGCAACAGTCATAATACATTTATACTCATGACAAACCACACCTAGTCGTTGGGCGCAGCTCGCTGTCCACGGCTGCGATTGGATGGAAGCGCCGTTTGTAAGAGTTCCATTCCTTCCCACACAGCCGTAGTGCTGGCCTACACATTTAGAGCAGTATTGCCAAATTGCCAAGTTCACTCCTTGCTTATTGAAACCAGTTTACTTTTTAAAATCTTCAATATAGGCTATATTCCAGGTCGTTTTACCTGATTTAACTCAATGTTGTAATAGTACTGCACTACATTATAGGTCATAATACATTATGTAGCCCAATGACAATCACAACAAATCGTTAGGTTTAAACCATCTCAATAAAACAGCAAATCTTACCTTATTCTTATGCAGGGGCGTTTCTAGGCATAGGCAACCTAGGTCGACTAAGGCGCCATCTGCTGGGGAGCGCCAAAAGGCCACCCCCTCTCCACCTCCCCACCGTTATATATATATATA
>JAODOY010022001.1:0-48924 GCA_025399855.1 Forbesichthys papilliferus
TATATGTGTTGTTTTGTTTTGAAACACTAAGAGAATGCCCTCCCTGACACTTATCTCTCTACTCACTGCAATTCTTATAACTGTTGTAGAGTTGTGTTTTAATAATAATATCACAGGGCTGACATTTGTGGTTCTGGGGGTGCAACAACACAGTCAAGGGGAGTACATTTTCAATAAAAACCACAGGAAATAAGCATGGTGCATATTTTTAGCTTTAAATGTTTACCAAAACTTTTCCAGTGTGTCCAGCATTGTCGTGTGCCATGTGACTCAAAGGGTGTCCTTCTGGTTTGTGGTCTTATCACCTCATAACGATACACTTGTTGATCAGGCAGAAGTGAAGAATGCTATAAGGTAAATTACTATTATTCATACTTCCTGTGAAAGTTTGTTTTGATGCAAAATACTATTGTATTCATTATTATGTAAATGAATGCCTTTATTGTGTAAATGTAAATACTTTTAGCAAAACTGTATATCTGAAGTCTGTGGTTTCTTAAAAATGCATAATGAATTAATTCTGAAAGTAAACATTTTCCCAACAGGTTGTCGAGGCATCGCATCAACAGCGCTTTCCTGCTGACGGATAGCACCCTAGAATTTGTGGGCATCTCTCCCACCTTCGCAGCCCCAATCGAACCTGCCACCCCTGCATGGCTCATCGTGTTCGGGGTGATCATAGGCATCGTTTCAGTTGGGATCATCGCCCTGCTGGTGTCATCTTTCCTTCAAAAGAGGCGGTAAGCTAAAGGCGTCCTCCTCTGTTGTTGATCTGTTGATGGTAGAGAATAGCATGAGCTGAGCATATGGGAGCTGTTGGGGAAGGAGTAGAGAATGGTGCAAGTCACTGCAGCAAGACATACACTCTCTGAGTTTTCAAACCAAAACAACAATGCTTTTTGTAACACATCCCTACAGACTCAAATTGAGTAATGTTCCTTTAAGATTCAATACATTTGATCATTTTTAATAACCTGAATAATATACATGATATTTATGTTGGTCTTCTTGTTTGTTGAACAACGTTTAGCAAAAAAGGAGCAGTGGAGGATGAAGATGATGAAGAGACAGGGGTGAAGGTTGTGGACAATGGCAATGTGTATGACAACCTAGACGGTGTTTCTAACAGAGCATTCTCTGACGATAGGTTTACTAAGATGTAACGTGAAAACCCGCTGCCATGTAAACAAGAAGTCATTCAAATCACATCATTGCTGTTGTATAATTTTCCTAGTAATTGCAAAGTGTTCGTATAAAGCTGTGCTTTAGATCTGCAGACCTTTGATGGTAAAACTGCCATAAGTGTATACTGTATATTTGACAAAGCTGATCATTGCCAAAAAAATATCATGTGTAAAATTAACAGCTGGTGCTGAAATAATTGTAATTTAATGCAGTGATAATAAATTCACAATTTGGCAATATGCATAACGTTATCTAACAGTCTATATACAATTTTAACTAAATATATGTAGTTGTATTTGTTGATTTGTTGATATTGTGTAGAAATGTAATTTTCCTCTAAAGCCAACAACCTACTCCAAAGGTAATCTCTGCATCAGACCAATATGAATAATGAATCAATTTATATAATAATAATTGAAATACTCTTATATTGTATTCATTCATTCCTATACAGTATTAGCATAATGTGTGTTGGTTAACTATCGGTTACTCAACAACTGTGTGAAGGCATTTTTAGTATAATCAAAAGTTCAGAAGAAGCTCCATCAAAAGCATTATCCCATACACTGGAAACGCATTTGGACGATATGGAGGCATAGAATCGAGTTATAATTTGAGATTTTACTTTAGTTGACCGATGGATGGCAGCATATGCCATAAGAAGCTACATACTGCGGGGAATGTATTAAAGAAGAAGGAAATAATACTGTATTTTATGTTTAGTTTTTTATATGTCATGAACGCAGGATATAATTATAGTCTAATTATAATATAGGTATGTGTTTAATGTATGGTTAATGTTAAAATAATGAATTCGTTTGAAACATATTGACATGATGTTTTAACGTTGTTGTCATGTCAAGTAGGAAGTAGGCTACCCCGGCGTTTTGACTAATATGCATAAACCCAAATTTGTTGTGTTTGATCTTGGTAAGTGTGACCATATCGGACATATATGTTATGTATATGTGTGTATATATGTATATGTAATATGTATATGTATTATCTTGAGTATTTTTTATCCCCATTTGAATAAAGATACAATGTTATACTTTTATTGTGGTGAATATGCTACTCAATCACACAGGCTATATATACGTATCTTCCCCAGTGACTTAAAGCTGTCTACCGTAGTTCACTGTGGTGTACAGCCCGCAACTTTCCAGTCAATCGTTATCATGGCCAAGTGGATACTGTATTTGTGCCTGTTTCCTTTTGTCCAGATTATACTCTCTGGCCTTTCTGGGTGGATACTTGTTTCCTACCTTTTCACACGGATAAGAAGTAAGTAGCCTAACTAGTCTAAGAATGATCATGCACAGGACTTGTATTCGATCGTGAAATTCATATATATTCTATCACATTGTTGCATACAATGATTTAAAGTCATTGACCATATACAATATATCAACATGTGCTATATTATTTATAAAATAACCCAACAAACACATTTGCTTTTTGTATGCTGTAGTGAATCCACATTATTTGTTGGCATATAAAAATGAAAGAGATTTTAACACACTACAAAGAAGGTAAAAACATGTTTTTCTTTCTGCAGTGGACATGTTCTCGATGCCCAGTGTGACCGTGTGTCTCTCTTTAAAGACACAGTTGACATCCTGGCATCCCTCCACAACCAGGGCATTAAGATAGGGGTAGCATCACGGTCAGCTGTCAAATACTCCAGGTTTTTTTGTTCTTTGCTGTTTTGTTTCATTGTAGCTTGTTATTAAATCATGACACCTCCTCTGTATTTCAGCACTGAGGAAGTAGAGGGAGCTAGTCAACTTCTGTCCCTCTTCGGTCTCAACAAGTACATCTCATTCAGGGAGATATACCCTGGTTCAAAGATCACTCATTTTAAGAAGTACGTTTGTAAATGAAGATTGGAATATGAATGACCCCCCTCTCCTTCCAAGCTCCTAGGCTCAAACTGTTCTCACATGTCAAGGAGTGTCCTTAACAGTCAGTGTTTGCATGTTTGAGTGTGATTTGTGTAAATAAAGAGTGTTAAGTACTGAAAATGTATAAGGGGCCATATGAATGCAAAAACAAAATGTAGTTTTAAAAATGTTAGATGTTCTGGATCGATATTTAGGTTAAGTATGGAAGTGGCCCATCTTACCTCTGCGATGTTTTTTAACTGACCAGAATTTGAAGTATCTAACATGAATCATGATTTTACAAGCAGCAGTTTAAACACCCAGCTTCTGTTTTTGTGTTCCTATGCTGTACATTATGTATCTGCCTTCCCAGACTCCAAGACGATAGTGGGTTCCAGTATACTGACATGATGTTCTTTGACGATGAACAGAGAAATATCACTGAAGTCAGCCGACTAGGTACCAAATACTGTATTATTGTTTATGCTGCTAGTATTGTTATAACATTTTCTATTAAATCTGTGATCATTAGTATTGCCATTTACTTTTTCTACATTATGTGACCGCAAACAGTGTTGGTCACCTTTTTATATACATTTTTTTTTTTATGTGGCAAAATACATTTGACTACCTAATGAATGAAACTACTCTTACATAATTACTTGTGTAAAATACTATTTTCTTTATTGCCCACTTTTATAGGCAGATTTATTTTCAAATGAGTTTTTGTTTCAACATTAAAATCAAGGGATAATGGCAGATAATTGAATGACGTTAGTGCCATTTGGTGGGCCATTTGGATAAGGGTTCCATGTTCATCTTCTTTGTTTCTTATTCCCCAGGTGTACATTGTGTACTGGTTTCTCATGGAGTCACTTTGAAACTACTAAATGAAGAGTTCTCGCGCTTTTTCTCCAGCAGAAGTACATAAAGGCTTGGCACAAATGTTATTTATCGTCCATACCATTCATACTCATATCGTTGCCCTAGGTAGCATACAGGCTGCTTCTGCAGTTGAACAGTTTTTTTGGGTCATATTTTAGCAAAGTTCTGTTTTATATTTTAATCACATTTTAATCATCAAAAATCATAATCATAAACTCTGCTCAATATGAATGCGTTATACGGACATTGCAGTTTCAAGGCACTGATGACCATGTTCTGCAACTGCTACATCCAGTCCGTCCTGGCGTACAACGTGGCCTGTTGCCATGGTAACCTGGGGGTTAAGAGGTGTGATAGATTAGGCAGTATTGTAAAACTGTGCAGTACAATCATTGCAGTCAAATGAGATAATCTCACCTGTACCTGTCACAGGTCTTCAGCAAGGCCCAATCCAATCAGAACAATTCATCACACCAACTCCTCTTCTTTCCAGTTGCTGTTAACAGCCTGAATAAATTATAGCAAACTGAAGGCCAAAGTCTGTATTTTGTTTTCGTATTACTGTAACTCGTCATATTGGTCGAGTTGTACCGTTTGTGTAGACTTTTATTGTGTGGACTGCTGCGCCCAAATTGGGTAATAACGTCTCTATTGTATTTTGCTTATTTCTTTTCTCATATTTTTCTTTTAGTGTGAATTATTGCACCACCCGCCACTCTGAATTGATCATATATAATGATGAATACATTAGGTGACTTATTTAGTATGCCATTTCATCATCTTGTGTTACAGTAAAAATTCCAATATTCTTTGCACCTCATTTGTCTTCCTAGTGTGCCAAAGCTATATTTGTCAAATGCATTTTGAATAAATTGAATCTCCATTAGAATGACATGTTGATTAAGACTTAATTTCACTGTCTTGGGAGAATGCTGGTCTCATCTTGGCAAATACACAACTAATGAGTTTTTGTTAAATAACAATTGTCTAAATAACGTACACTATTATTTGCTTTAGTGTGTATTAATCATTTTAGTAGTAATTTTCATACTGTTATACCTGCCTTGCCTAACTTGCAGCTTGAAGCAGTCATCACAAAACAAAATGTAATCACCAAAAAACATTTATTTCTCAGTGAGACAGCAACGTCTGAAACTGAATTTGATGTCTCTGTACATACTGTATGTTGATATGTACATAATATACTGTGTTTTCAAGATAGTTCAACTTTGTCTTTCACTATACTGTAAAACTAGGAACTCTCTAGTGATGGGCATATTGCATAGCGAGCTGTTTGTTTAACAACCACTATGTATGTGGTATAAAAGACTGCAATATAAAGTGTGGATAGTGTACAGCATATATAAATGCAGCCATTACATATACAGACAAAGATACAAGATGGGGAAGTGGAACCTGCTGTATTATATTTAGAATTTATTTTAGTCACTAACCTGGCTAACTAATCCAGATGTGTTCTTTCAGCTTTCAAGTGTTTGTGGTGAGAGGCCCTATTAACTATCAATATTAGATATCACAATTCCATTTAATATTTTATGAGGCCTATTTCTCTTACGATTCAGCTTTCAGGGCTCAGAATCAATATTTCACAAAAGTGAATTTTTCATAGGTGTAGCATTGAAAGCCTAAGTGCATTATTAATATTCGTTACAAGAGCAGGGTGAAAACGACATTATATTTTATAACGCACTTCATAAACCTGGTGGAGGTGAGCCCATGACGTGTGCAGTATGCTGTCCGCCAGATTTGGCTCCACATCGCCAGCATCTCAAAACACGGGACACACAACAATGTATGTATGTCAGAAGTGTACAGTAGTAGTCCCTGGAGCACTGTCTCCAGACAGCCCTAGCCTCTTCTGATGTGGCTTCAGCGTGCTAGAAGTCCCACCTCAGTCCCTTTTGCCTGTGTGCCTCCTCAACAGCTCCTGTGTTCCGGCTCCCCTGCGCTGCCTCGTGCTCCTTCTCCTCTCCCCGCTCCTTGATGATCTCCACCAGCCTTTGAAACTTCTGGTTCAGCTCCTCCATCCCGCCCACCTCCACCACAACTGCCTCTTTCTCCTCCTTCTCCTTCTCCTCCCTCCCGCTGCTCTCCAGGGAGCTCAGGGAATCCGCCCTGGAGTCGCGTCCTTCGAACTCGTACGTCTGCAGCGAGTCGTACGGCGGCTGCGTCAGGTCCAAGGTGACCCGCTCCAAACGGTAGTTAAGGAAGTCCTCCATTCGGAGCGGCGAACGGGCGGACAGGTGGTTCCTACCCAGTTTGTGTGTGCTGTTGAGGTGTTTCAAACCATCCGGATACAACCCGCGTCCACCAGGAGGAACCAGGCTGCTTCTGTTCAGCGAGCCCACGACGCTATACGTGTCTCCTGTCAGATGACCAGCCGGGTTAGTGGCGCTCTGGCTGTGGCCGGAGCTATTTCTCTGGGCCGTAACAGAGGAGTCAGTCTCAGAACCGGAGGCTCCGATGCTGCTCTGCGTCTGTGAAGACTCCGGGCGGCCCTCCGGCTGGCTTGACGAAGAGCTTGTGTGACTTTGTGATGAGCACTGAATCGCATCACAGAAGGTCAGAGCTGCGGCCTCATTTGTAAGTGTCAGTCTCGTGTCTAGAGGCTCTGTCTGCATTAGGAAAACAAGACAGAACCAATGAGATGATGAGAGGAGAACAAGACAGAACCAATGAGATGATGGCAGGAAACAAGATAGAACCAATGAGATGATGAGAGGAGAACAAGACAGAACCAATGAGATGACAGGAGGGAAACAAAACAGAACCGATGAGAGGAGAACAAGACAGAACCAATGAGATGACAGGGTGAAGATGAGACAGAACCAATGAGATGACAGGAGGGAAACAAGACAGAACCAATGAGATTATGGGGAAGACACAAGCATCTTTTAAAGGCATCAGGGTCATCTTTGGCGTCTCACCTGGTCCTGATTCTTCCGTGCGTCACAAGTCTCTCCTCTGCATGTGTTTGTGTCTTCTTCGTCCTGTCCAAGGTTAACCCCAGCAGATGGCCCGGGAGCTGCCGTGGGCTCTGGAGACGTGAGGAGGGTCCCGGCCACACCCACGCCATGTGTCCCATAGTTCAGCCTGGTGCCGAGATGCAGGCCGTCCTCCAACGGGCCCTCGGGGTAATCCCGGAGAACGGGCAACGTGTGGAGTCCATAGCACAGGCGGCCGTACACCGGAGCCGAGCCTGGCCGCTGTTGGGGGTCCGGGCTGGGGAGACTCCAGCTGTACGTCCTGGCCCCCGGCGGATGCTGCTGTGTGTGCCATCTGTGCCGAGAGAGGAATGTCAGAGAGAGCTCACACACACACGTGCAGCGTCAACAGGGTGTGTTCCTGGGACGTGGTTGGCTCACATGTTGCCGTGGCGTTGCATGCCCTGCAGTGCCGCCATGTCAAAGGCAGCCGTGTCGGCCTCGCCACCGCCCTCGTCGTTGTAGAAGATGATGTTCTCCCTGACGTCGTCCTCCTCTGAAGCTGGGTGCGTGTCGCGCTTTTGATGCCTCAGTGACAGCGAGAGAGCACACACCACTGTGGGGGCGAGCGAGCCGGGGTGGGGGAGGGAGATTGAGAGAGAGAGGAGAGAGAGAGAGAGAGAGAGATATAAGAGAGAGAGAGAGAGTGACTGCATGCACTTCAGAAGAAGGCGGGAAAAGTGACAGCAGGCAGTAAAAGCATTAGCAACGTGCGCAAGCTAACTCCGCGCGCATCAGTGGCCCGGGAACACCGGAGGGGTCGCGTCTTTTTAATCTAGTTCTATAAAATATATGCTTGTTTATATATTTATATATTTCACGCTATATTGTTTCATGCTAATTAGGAAAATCTAATTTGAAGAAGAATAAGAAAAAAAAAAACAAGACTTGTTTAGATAATGAAAACAACGTCTTCACAACAAAGTGCACAAGGGCGGTCGTAAACCTTTAACAACTTATTTTTGATTAATGTGACTCACAAAATGAAAGAAAGAAAGAAAAGAAACCGTGTTGTGGTCTAATGTTGTAGAGACTACGGTCAGATAGGATATCACACATGCCAGCATAGGCAGGACCTCACCCAGGACGGTGGTAACGCAGGCCAGTAGAGCCAACAGGGTGAACATGCTGATTATGAGAGAAGGTGAGGCGGAGAGCCGGGGCAGGCAAACGGCATGCCTCTCCCACGGCCTGTCTGTCTGCCTGCCGCCATCGTCTGTCTGCATGCCCCCGCTCACGCACGGACAGACGACCACGGTGACCGTGCCGGTGTTGGTCAGCCCGGAGGCCCCGTCTCGCAGCACCACCGGCACGTACAGGCTGAGTAAAGAAGGGGAGTAGCTAGGCCGGGGCTCTAAGGATGACTTGAGCACCAGGCTGGCAGTCATATCTGGAGGAACAATACATGAACACACACACACACACACACACAGTATAAACAGACAGTGTATGATATTGCTTCAGCTGGTACAGTTGCTCTGCTGTCATGTCTTGAGGTAGAGTGTGGAAGGGTGCTATACCGCCGTTGCTCCTAACGGTGAGATTGAGGGCAGAGCTGGACTCTGGCGAGATGCTGAAGTGCACCGGAGTGTCGTGTCCGCCTTGATCCCTGTCAGTGGCCCGCAAGACCTGCACCACCTGGGTCACACAGGGGTGGGGGTACTGTATATAATATTTATATAGCTCTATGGTTAGGACTCAGAAACACTCCTGATTGTGCACTCAGATCCACAAAAAGTCTGCCCCGGGCGCGTTTTACGTTTGAAATAAAAACTGCGTGCATGTGTATTGGGGGTGGGGGAAGGAGAGGTGTGTGTGGGGGGGATACAGTGGCTCAGCACTCAGGCAGGCACATCATTTATGTATTCGGTTTTTAACCACAATGGTAAGTTTAGACACAAGCCTTTAATATTACAGTCATATACAATATATCAAATATGCAGTATGGCTTGAATCTCACAATGTCCATTAGCTGAGCAAGATAAACACTGGCCAATATTATGTCCATTTGTGACAATTGTGCTAAATCAATGTTCACTTTTGTTCTTAAATACGTGTATTATATTTGGTTGTTTGTGGACTGATATGTTTTATTTTATGGAGGTCAGAGAAACAGTAAGACAAGAAACATGTCTGCCTGAAGAGGTCACTTACCAGACAGCAGAACAAAAGGGTGCCGAATCACAGAACGGCACGACAGAAACTGACCTGCCCAGGGGCACTGGAGTCACACACAGACGTTGTGTAGTGCCTGTCCAACTCCGGCGCATTGTCATTCTGGTCCAGCGTCTCTATGGCAACCACAACCCTCATCACAAGATTGGGATTGTCTGGCGAAAAGGAAACCGACACAGATGTTCAAAATGATCTTTGAATCCCCAACCCCACAACCCCCCCCCCCCCCCCCCCCCGCAATGATTTCAGTGATGTATGGCTCTCTACTGAGCACCACTGCATGCATGGGGAGGGGCCGACGCACCCCTTTGCGTTGCCATGACGGTGATGTTGTGCCACTGCTCTCGCTCGCGGTCCAACTCCGCCGCGGCGCTGATGAAGCCCGTGTCAGAGGCGATGCGGAAAAGCGCCTCGGGGTCCGACTGGGGATCGATGGAGTACCTGGGAACGGGGAAAGCGCACCAGAGCACTGTGTGACTGTCTGGGAGTCTCGGCTATGGGCTCTGCGGTGATGGAGACTCACCTGATGTTGGCGCTCTGCCCCGTGTCCGGGTCAACGGCGGAGACGCGGCCGACCGAGCAGACGACCGGGCAGTTCTCGGACACGTCAAGCCGGTACCGAGCCCTGGAGAACCGCGGAGGCTCGTCGGCGTTCAGCACCATCACCCGGACGGCTGCTATGTCCTTGAAAGGGCCTCTCCTGATGTAGCGGGGGTCCACCACGGGGTTGGAAACCTCCACGGAGAAGGAGTAGGAGCTGCGGGTCTCGTAGTCCAGAAGCTGTTAAGGGCAAAGTAAAACAGCCTTGACAGCTATGCTTTATTGAGAGCCTTTGATAAATTATTCATGGGTATTTCAATGGGTTTATACCATACATACATTACATTCACATTTACACATAGCTTCGCCACTCAACCTAATCGTATTTTACACTGTTTGAGAATAATCTTAGAATACCCAGTCAGTTGTAAAGTAGTGTAACGTCCGTGGCCACCCTGCCCTCCACATCGCTGGCATGTTGAGTACATGCTGACACACATAACACAGTCTTATACCTTCAACAACATATTTATAATCCCAATATCTTTCCTACATTGTACAGTCATTTCGGTCACATATGAATAAATGCTGAACAAGAACTTTCCCAAGGTGAGAGTAAGCTTCTTTTTTTTATGTAACTAGCTTTAATAATGAATTACATTATGCGACTTAAACCAAATCTATTTTAGTCTGTAATGTTGTTTATTTACATTTGCATTCTTTCAGCATTCCTGATGGAAGATGATTGAAATTAGATTGTAAATCCTACCAGTGGCACACACTGTTGAACCAGACAATGACTTTGGAATAATCCCTGTTTTGTTAGTACTGGAGGAGAGAAAGTAAGTGAATCATCCAGCCACACTCTGGTATAAATGTATAAATGACCTACTTTTTATTTTTGTACTTTTTCCCCAACCAATCCCACCATGCATTGCTCTCAGGCTATATGGACTACCTTGGTATTTTTCAAATGATTTTTTTATTCTACAGTACTGTATATTTTAATAATAATTTACTTACATTTAATATATTTATAAGGACTGAACTTGTTTAACTTATTTGTTTGTCTTGTTGTCTCTTGTAAATTAGCTACAGCAACACGACACCAAACTAACTTAGCAATAAATCTGCTTGGGATCATTCTGTCCACATCGTCCCTTACCTTGTTAAGTACGATCACGGCCTCTCTGTCTCTTCCAGTCACATTGAATGTGTCCCCATGGTCATTGTCCACAATGGTAAACTCCAGCTGAGCATTTTCTCCCTGGTCTGGGTCTGACGCTGTCAGACGGCCCACCTCCACGCCTGGCGCCGCTAACTCGGATATAGAAAATGACCATGCACCTGAAATTGGCACAGCAAATAGAACATGATGGAGTTCAGACGAGATACAGGGTTGTAGGGTGGAGTCAGGTCTCGCCAGTGTGGGTCCCTATGTGGGTCCAAACTGTTGGCTAGGAGGGATCTGTCTGGAAATCAGAGCAAACAAATGTGACAAAATGTGAGAAAATAAATATGGTCAATATTTTAATGAATTTTAATTAAATCTGAATATAGGCCTAATCATATTGTTCTGTGTAAGCTATGACATATGTTTTATGCAAGAATAATAACTGAAAGTCCCTCAGAACTATTACTACGTTTTAATATTAATACTTTTTCACTTCGAATAATTAAGTGAAATAGGAAATGGTAACAAATACATTCAAATGAAATGAAACGTGTAATGTTACTCCAAGCTAATACTTCAAACCTAAACGCAGCTGTTAAAGCTTTGACATGCTGTATTTAGCTGTCGCTGTTATTCCTTCCTTGTTTTATTAATCCATTTCAAGAGAGCCATTGTAAATCTGTCATTTCCTTTTCTTCAGTTTTTATTTTATCTATGAAAAGATCATTTTTTTAGGACATGCAATAAGCAGTAATTAATTATCTGTGACATGTCCCGACTCGTCACACAGTAACAAGATGCAAAATCAGATGGCCATTCATATTCACTCATGGCATTATTGTGAAAATGAAAATAACATTCTAGTGGTAATTTGCCAGTCAGTGCTGAAGGAATGACACACTAATGGTAAATAAATAACAAACTGTTGAGACATTAACTTGCTTCTGCATAGCCGTATAATTCAGTCTGTCATTAAGTATGTCATCACTGCGTGGAGGTGGGGACAGTGTTGAACCATTAAAATGAATGGCAGGTGCGAACAACACACCAAGGAGAAACAAAAGAGGCAGAAGAGAATGAAGGGGGGCGAAAGAGAAGAGAGACGTTGTATGTGCTTCACACACACACACTGCAGTGATTTATCTGCCTATTGAAGCAGCAAATGCTGAACTTTAAGATGAAATATTAATAACGTGGAACGTGGAAAGGCTTGGATAAGAGCAAGCTGGCAGTCCGGGGACGACTCATCCTGGAGGCTCAGTCGACATAATCCTCGGGGAACCCAAGTAGAAATGTTTTCACACGTTTAAAGGCTAATTAGCCTGGCAAAGTCTACATTACAGTTTATGCGAGAAATAACTCGGGGTCGGGGCAGATCACGGAACATCGGTTCGATGACGACGACTGAAGCGTTACATTGCCATTACAAGATGTTTCATCATTTTAATCTTCACAAACACACGCACGCACACACGCACGCACACGTACAGGCCTTAAAGATATGCCTTAATTGATGTGTTACAAACTGTACTGGTCAGATACAGTTAGACGACTTACTCCGCCTAAAGTGTGGAGGGTTGTCGTTGACATCACTCAGCTTCACGGTGACAGTTGTGGTTCCTGTCAGCCCTCCCAAATGCCCCCCCATGTCTCTGGCCTGCAGGACAACCAGGAACTCCTCCTGGGTCTCTCTGTCCATGTCAGCCACGGCTGTCCGTAAGATGCCTGCAGGAACAGGACCTTACTGTATAGGTGTTTCAAACCATGTTTCTGTTATGCTGCTTTCCAACACAAGGCTAATTCTGGACACAAAGCTGGAGTGTCTCAATACATGTTACAGGGTGGCTGTTGGGTGACCAATGCTTTGGCCTTGCTGCTGTAGCATGATTTTATGTTACACAAGCATGCATTAACTAAGGGATTACCCAGGGTCTCCAAGGTTACACTTGGTACAGTGGTTTCTACCATTTAGATTTGCAGTACAATAGCAAACGTCACCCAGACAGTAGTGTAATAATCGTACAAAGATCTCAAGGGATGTGTTGTTGTAAGTCAGCCTGGTTGACCTGACCTGTCTGAGAATCCACTGAGAAATATTCCTGGCCCTGAGTGATGGCATACACCAGCCTGGCGCTGTTCCCATAAGTCGGATCGTCGGCATCTCTGGCTGTTACCTGGATTATGGATGTACCTGTTGGATGGTGGTAATTGTTCAGCGCACACACAGTGCAGGCAGCTAGCGCGCCGTGTGGAAATATTCGCTGATTTTGACACAAGCTGTATATATTCGCTGACCCCACCTTTAGCACCACCAAAATGACATACCTATGTTGGCCATCTCCGGCACAGCTGCAATGTAGGGTTCACTGGGGAACACGGGTGGGTTGTCATTAATGTCCTGCACTCGTATGATGAACTCGGAGGAGGGCTCCAGAGCACGGCCTGTCAAGCTGTCTTTTGCCGTGGCGACGAGGCGATATTGGTCCTTCTCCTCGCGGTCCAGCGACTTGGTGACGTGTATGTTGCCCGTCCGGCTGTCAATCACAAACACAGAGCCCACCCCCTCACCCTCCAGTGTGTATTTGGTGCGACCGTCGCCACTGTCCGTGTCGGTGTGCAGCTGGAAGAGAAGTATATGACAACGCTAATGTGACATAAACATTATTTATATGGCTTCTGCTGTGACTGCATGAAGCTCAAGATGAGTCACAGTATGCTAATCAGTATGCAAATCAAAGTATCACATCCCTCATTAGGGCTCATATATTTGTCCAACAAGTAATGTAAACACAGCCATGGGAAATTATGATTCACGTTAACGAACAATGCCGTGCTCAGGGAGCCTGAAAAGGGTCCAGGTGTTTAGGATATGGGTCCAGCATGCGTGCTGATGCATTCCCCGGATCAACTCATTGGACCAAACACGCCTTAAGGAACAGCTGAGGACACGAGCACATCAGTGTGGTGGACAGTGGACTTGCTAATGTCCAGACTTTACACATGCAGACACGCTCTTGACCAAAACGTCCCCCTCTTTTCTCCCCTACATGTAAATCCATCTGCTTACTTGTTCCTGTGCCTTTGTGACTTATTTTATAAACCAGCCAGCTGTCGTCTCTTTGTCTTTGACAAATGTGTACTCAGAATGTCCATCTGGTGATGTTTTCCCTACCTTTCTCTCTCTCTCTCGCTCTCTCTCTCTCGACTATCTGCGTGGCTTTCTTGTTCCGTATTTAATGGGATATTCATGCGCGAGCAAGATGCGTAAAGGTCCTGAAAGCTGAAAAGATTAGCCAGCCTTCATCATAAAGCTTTTTGACCAGGAACCTTCACATCTCTTTACTCACATCTGCACATTTTCACAATCCACTAGGTTTACTCATATCCTCTGCTGTAGACCCAAGAGTCAAGTCAACCAAAATCCAGAACCAGAAATTACGGCGCTATGCAGATTGACTTTGACACTGCTTTACTGATGAGGTAGCAAATTCCTCATTGTTGCATTTATTTGTAAATCTGTAGCAAGACAATGTCCTCATGACCCACAGATGTTGCCTGGAAAGGTTTGGCACCATTGCAAACTAAATGTAGGCCTACTGGATGTTAACACGTTCACGCAAGCTATCAATTCATACATGTTCTGCAGGCAAATCTCCCAGAGAAAAACAAATATTCACCATGCACCTTAATGTGTGTATGAGGATTTGTGTGGTGTGTGCATTACGGATTATAGGAGCCCGAGATAACCCTACACATTTCTAAATGAGGGAAAGGGCTTTGTTTCGTAATTCTCCCTTACAGCCCACTCCTCCCTTCAGCTCTGATCCCATATGTCACCATGAGAGATGCCTTTGTGTGTGACTGTGCCACCACACTGGCACAGTACATCTGAAATTATACTGCCAATGTCAATGGAAGTGTGTGTGTGTGTGTGTGTGTGTGTGTGTGTGTGTGTGTGCGCGCGCGCGCACATAAGGAAAGGCGCACAGACTGGTGCACAGATTTGTTTTACAAAGATGACTATTTTATACTACTAGCACCTGATTTATACAATGTATTTGACTATAGTGGATGTGCTAAAAGATGTACTTTTAATTACGCATATGGAATTGGTGTGCTAGATATTTATATAAAATGTTATATAGTATAAAGAAACACTACAAGTCACACTAGAAACAATACCACTATATTTTTGTGTGAAATAATAAAGGGGAAAATGAAATATAACCAGTTCATTGGGAAAATATAAGTAAAGACATAAATAACATAATGAAGTCATGTGGCGTAATAACAACAATCCTCCAATACTAAACGCCCACCACCGGCCACCATAGAACCTCCATCACTCATTCAACTGGCCATTATATTGTGCTTGCTGTGCATCAATCGACAAGCACTAAAACAATGTCATGGTGGGGGAAGGAATGTATCCAATCTATAAAAACAGAGCAACAAAAAACACAAATAAAAATAAAAAAAATCTTGAAAAGAACTCCACATAATTTATGATGGAATTCTCGGGGGAGTCCCCCCCTCCCCCTCCTGTCTGTTGTCGCGTCCTAACATTCTCTATAACACTTTCTCTTACATTTAAACCAAAGCTTTCCATCTGTTTTTAGCAAATGTGGTTCATGCCTTTCCAATATGTTGAGGTATCCTTCCCTCCTACTGATAGATCAACCTGACATTAGCAATCAGTTCTGCTCAATTATTTGAAAATGTCTCAATTAATAACAGCAGTGATATTTGAGAAGATGCGCTCGGGCATCCAATTCCCTTATGACTCAGAGCTGTTTCATTACAGTTGGAGCAATGAAAACCCTAACAACACTTCGGCATGAGCCGTGCGGAGGTTCCCATGTCTTCTGACTCTGGTAACACCCCTCACTGACTGTATCAATAACAGCCGAAGAGGTAGATTAAACATTGATGAGGTGTACACAGCATTGGTGAAAATCCAATCTGTCAGTATGCAGTATGCCGCTGGAGTGGCTGGCAGCGCTCCCTGTAAGCGCTATACAGTTTATATAATCCGCACACAGATGCCAGCTGCGACATTAGCTATGGACAGTCTCGTCTGTGAAGTACTACGAGTATCCTCTGTGGATCAAAGCGAGTCAGGTGTTGGTGCGCATTAAAACCTCTCCACCACGTTTGTGATGGACTGTCGCTGGCATGGCAGCCAGAGCGATTCAGCAACCCTATGCCAACCCTAGCAACACACTGCTGGTCACTTCCCTCAGTGGAGATAACTGAACACTGACGCTCTGATTTAGCTGCGGCAGCCACGACTTACCCGACCAATCAGCACAGGCTCGGGGCCTCTGTATTCTTCAATTACAAAGAACTGGTTCCAGAGCCAACTGCGCCTACGGCGACAGCGGGACCCTGATAGACCACCTTTTGACACCGCAGCCCGTTCAGAGTGGCCTTGTGTCCCCTCAGCCAGAACATCAACACCTGCCTCCAAATGGGGCTCCGGCTGGTCATGTGACCTGGAGTCCACACTCTGGCCGTTATTAGCAGGCACACTGTTACTATCGAACATGATTGAAGTGCTTCCCGGTGCCCGGGGCAGAGCCGTGTGAGCGGTGGGGTCAAGCGGATAGGATTTGGTGGTCGATTGTGTGCGTGGAATTTGTGGAGTTTGTCTTGATACCGTGTATAAATTGTCTCTCCCATTCAGTTGAAATGTCCCTTCTGGTGTGGTCATTACTTTGTCTGTTGCAGTCGGAAGGTGACCTTTCAAATCTGTGGATAGCTGTGAAGAGCTAGATGTTTCCGTGGACACTGGGTGTAGTAATTGAACTGTTTTCTTCACCATTTCAATGAACTCTGCATCTTCTTTTACTGGGTTTGCAGTCACTGCTGAGCCCTCTATCAGCCTTCGACCTATACAGACTATAAAGAACAGAAGAACAGTCCGCGCTGCCATGGCAGAAGTCCGTTTGTTTCAACTGATTTTCAGAGAAAGACTAAGCAGTTATAGCTCATAATGTGCTATCCTGTCCTTTTCTATTTGATATATTTTATACTCCGTCTCTTCCAAGGTGTATTCTGTTGTTCCTCCCTCCAGGCTTCATTTTAACGTCTTTCCTCACACTTTCCCAAGAGGCAGGAAAACCTCACGTTCGTAGCAGCAGTACCTGAGAGAAGAGATAATTAGTGTAATCTCTACCATCTTAATTAAAATGAAGACAAACAATGCCTCTTGGCAGAGATGTGACACGTGAAGAGGTTGACAGGTTTGCCATTATATCGTAAAGAAGTGATTCTGGGGGATAAATCACTGTTCATTCATAGCTAAACACTAAAACCTACAAGAGCCTTATAACATGCAGGGTCTATTCTTTATATTATTAGGAATAATATAAAGTAAATATGTACTTTCATTATACTGCATAATTAGTAGAACTAGTAGTAATATGTCTATTCTCTAATACCTTTGTATTTAGCATACCTATAGATCAAACACGTTTTCAGTCTTTGTCTTGTCTGACTCAACTTACCTGCTATTTATTATCCATTCAGTATTTTGCATTACTCCATACTCTCAAAATTAAGGGTTTGTTAGTCTTTTTATATTCTGTAACTACAAATAAGATGATGGGGTTTTTCACAGGGTCAAATTTATTAAATTCTATTAGTAGGAGTAGCAGTATTGTTAGTAATAGTAATAGTAATAGTAATAGCAATAGCAATAGCCAAGGTCGTGTAGTTTGAGCTAATTTCCCTGCAAACTGCATCTTGCAGGCCTGAGGGCAGGGGAATGGGACAGAGCCCTTTACTGGGTCTTGTCAGACACAATTACCTGGCCATAAGGTGATTGATATAAACCCTAAAGATGGTATTCCCGTGCCTCAATGCCCAGTAGTGAAAGCAGTTCATGACCGTGCTTAATTAGGCTCATAAATAATTGCATAAATAATTGAAAAAATGTCTATGCACATTTCCCAAACGTTTAATGATCTGAGTTTGGTTAGTATTAAGAATCAAATCTCTGCCATCAATCTTTAAGGCTAGATGCCCTAAAAGCTGTCAACAGAGACTGAACATGTCTAATCGTAGTTTGCCCATGTGCATCCATCACTGTATTTTCCATTTCTACTGCTATGACTCTAAATCTTCTGCTCGCACAGAGATTTTCAGGTCTATACAGGCATGAAAAAGACGAAGAACAACACATCCAAGATCAAAACATGGATTTTTTTAGCACCTACTGTAGCACAAAACACAGATGGAATGATATTTTATCTTACAAAAATAATCCTGTTCATTTTGTTGTGACTACTGCCTTTCCTCTACTCTTTGAAAGTTGCATTCCATGATTGGTTTTGATAAAGAATGATACATCCGAGTTTTAGAATAATCTGCTATGAAGAATAAAAATTTAACTTCGACACAATTAGACACATCGAATACATTCAGCTTGGCATTGGATAACTGCCTTTCAAAGTTCATCTTTATATGATCTGTATGCCAGATAATGGGAAATCCGTGCAGTCTGCAAATTTAAATGTCTGTTCTCTAGAAAATTGTATTTATCTTTTCTGAGGAACATTTATCTCCAGTGGTGATTTTAAAAAAGGAAAAAAAAGTATCTTTACATGAATTGCAAAGAAATGATTTATGAAACTTTTCTTGCATTACCATTATAATATGCCACAATTCCTATACAATTAAATCACACTGTTAACAAATCCTCTTGTGGCTATTTCTGTGTCCTGTCACTCTAATATCCATCCATCGTTGATGTGATTGAGAAAAGACCCGTGACCATAAATGATAGTCACTGACCTACAGTATTCAACCTTTTAGCTAGTACAATCATCACTGAGTTTATACCATGGTGTATTGTATTTTATCTATATACTGTGTGTCTCTCTTCACTTCATCCATTCTCCAAAATACACTCAAAGTATCCCCCTCATAATTTTGCACACGCAGACTCCATCTCATATATGTTAATGTGTGGTGTTGTGGCAGTGTGTGAGCCAACGTGCCTGTCTTTTAACCATTAAAGCAGTGCAAGGAGTAGTTCTTTCAGTGCAGGGTTTGTACATGCTGTGTGTGTGTGTGTGGTGTGTGTGTACCAGCATCCATGCTGAATGCTTACTCTGTTTTTCAGAATGTCAACATGAACTGCCTGAACATTCAGAATAATTGCGGCATATGGGCCGTGCATGTAAACATTGCATAAACATAGCAACGTGGCTGCTCCAGGCGATATCAGTGTTTATGGATGTGTGTGTGTGTGTGTGTGTGTGTGTGTGTGTTAAATAGGGAAGGGGGGTGTGGGGGGTTATTCCCATTAGCTGTCTTAAAAGCGACAGATGAGGTACAGATAGCTCTAAATTGCAAATCGTTGTTTCCGTCTCACATCACTCTGTCGAGGCGCGCCACAGAAACAAGGCTGTTGCATTTTTATTAAAAATAGCCTGTGAACATCGGGACTTTACATATGGAAGTATGAGTGATGGGGGGGTCAAGTACACTGGGGAAACGAGAGCTGGGATGACTTAAGTGACCAAGACACAAAAAGAGATTCAGATTGCTCTCCATTGGTGCATGTCCCGGACACAGTCGATCCCATATTGCTACAGTACTGAGTCCTAATGCTCAGAAACTGAGCCCCCTCCCCTTATCTCTATATCTCTCAGTAGGCCTACAGTATAGGCCTATGTCTGAAGACATAGAGTCAGACAAAGCATGTTATATTTTTGTCCCTGTCGTATTTTCATAAAGATTTTTAAATAAAATGAACACCAGTCAGCACAGTCAGTGGACAAAAGCTGATATTGGACAAAAGAACATGCATTGTAGCCTACTTTATTAGGACAATCCCAGTTATCGCTCTCTCTTTCTGTGTGCGTGTGTGCGTGCGTGTGTGTGTGTGCGTGCGCGTGCGTGTGTGTGTTATGTTGCCCAATCTACAGTCGCCGGTAGGACCCCTACTGCATGCACGCGTGATGTGCACATGTATACATACTACTACAGTACGCTCACCAACACACACTCAGTCATCCATTCAAACCTTCAAACACGCGCACGCATGCGCATGCACATGGCATATGGGCTGGAGTACATACACTTATTACCTGAAGCTCGACGTTTTGTTTCGTTCTGGCGCTTAACTTCATTTCCACAATCGGAATAACTATTGTAATGCCCACTACAACCAACGTTAACTCTACTGGCGTGTGTAATGTAGGTGGACTATATGAGCTCGTTAGACATCTCCTCCACCTGGAACATGTACTCACGCTGCAGGTGAATGTCCTCTCCTCATGCGATCACACACACACACACACACTACGGTAGACAAAAAGACTAAATAGACCATCTGTCAAGAACAGGCGCAGCTCAGCCATCCAGAACAACGTCTTCAGTTTCTGGTTAGCAACATGTCATCTGTTCAAATTGCTTCTGAAGGTATTATCCCTTTTGCTTATTTTGCAAAGATATATAGCAAACTCGGACTTCATCATCAATACTAAGTATTGCTTACTAAGACTACTGTATAATGCCTCAACAAAAATGTATACAGATATCCTAAATATCCTTCGCTCTAACTAGAACTGGAAAAGATTAGGATAATCATGTTCCTCTTCAAAAAAAAAAACAAAAAAAAAAAACACGTGTTTTTTAGAAGAGGAACATGCAAGTAGCATGCATCACCGCTGAATATTTATTCATCGGTGATTATAGCAATATTTACCTTCAGTTTTTTCAGGGGGGCTGGTGATTAGTTATCCATCATAGATTGACCGAAGGATGCAGATGTTTCTTTCAGTTCTCCGTGCGCTCTATGGTGTCCACTTAGACTTGTCTTCACCCCTTCCCCACCCCTCCCTGCCAATCCCGCCCTCCTCCTGACACGCACGCACTCTTTCTTTTTAGTAGTTCTAGTTTATATGTGATATTAATGCTTCCACGGCACCAGTGAAATACTGTTTGATCCTTACTTGAAAATGTTGCTTTCATCTTAGCCGGAGTGACGCGCTCAGTGCGCACATATAGGCTAAAACAATATTTCGTCTACACAGCAATGTCTTGCTTTTACCTGGTCCGATATCATCATTATTCAGCTTAGGTTCAAACCATTCTCCTTGTTCAAAACTGCTTTCTGAGAGAATAGTCTGGCTGACAGATGGGTCTCTTTAGTTGCTCAAATGAAGGGTCTCTCTAACAGCAGGTGGTGCTTTTTCTGAAATGGAAATTTGTATGAGGTAAAGGCATTGTGAATGAGAGGCACTCGTGCTTCCTTCTATAACGATACAAGAGTGTCGCCTACAGTTTGTCCTTGAATAAAGCCATGAAATATTGAATATGTTACAATGAAAAATAGTCAGTAGACAAAACTCAAGACCCATTGCCCAAGCCAGAATAATTTGTCTTGGGCAATGGAACATACAGTAGACTGAGATGCTGTAAATGTTTTATGCTGACACAATATATTCACCCATATATTATTTGTATTACCATACACTATGCTTATGGCCATGAGGCTATCATGCCCTCCACAACTTTATTGCAACTGTGATGAATGAACTCCAAAGTTCTGTTATCAGGACAAACACTTCAGTTAATTCAGTCAGTATAATTATGCATTAACATAATTACCAATGGATCGCTTGTTAGTCACAAATATGTTTGGCTTGATTCAATAGAACAAGCACATTCAGCAAAAGGTAATTTATTGAAATTTTATTCAAACACAAGAAGGTTCAATAAGTCGATGAACTTGGTAATAAACAGCTAACACATTTTTTATAGATAAAAAAAGCAATCAAAACAGCTCTTCATTTGTGTCTGTCTGACCCCTCTCTTAATAAAACATTGATTTTGATTTGAAATGTGGCTTCCGACATGCTTGACGAGATGAAGAGTGTTCTAACTTGAAGTTGCAACATTTGAATATGTGAGTGCCTTAATGATAGAAGCACATCTGTTGCTGCCTTGTTGCGATGGATCAGTCGTTTCAGAAATAGCTTGTAGGGTGCAAACTGCACCGTTCATTAACTTTGTATGCACCGCGAAGATGCCAGAGATCATTTTAAAAATGTAAATCTCACTTTCCTGATTTCATTCATTTATTTATTTCACCACACATCATCACAGTGGTTTTTCAAGTCTCTCCCTCCGTTCCTTCACCTTCTCCTCCTGCCTCGCCCGCTCTCTGTAATACTCCTCTTTCAGGTCCTCTCGGCTCCTGCGCCTCCAGCCTCTCGAGGTGACGTGATAGACGTCTACGCAGTTGCCCGAGTACGCGTCCCTGTGTGTGGCTCTGTAGACGGCTTCCCTGGCCACCGATACGGCCTCGTCCACAGTCAGCCCCCACCGCACCTCCTGGTCCAGAATGGAGTAGGCATAAGGCGACCCTGAGCCCACAGAGAAGAGCGCACCCTTGAGGCGAGTGCCATCACTGCACACATAGTACAGCCCGGGCCCAGAGACCGTTTTATCACCACACAGCTCCACGGTTGAAGACGAGGGCCGAGATGTTAGTGCCTCCGTCACAGGAGAGGCTGTCTCCTGCCCGCTGGCCTGGCCTCTGGCATGACTCGTCATGTCTCGTGTGTTGCCGTGCTCCAGGCTGCTGTGGCTGGGACATCCGTCCAGCGCCCCCCCATCCCAGCCACACAGGGTGGCGGCCACGCACAGCTCGGTCCCCTTGAAGGGGTGCAGCATGTGGGAGAGCAGTTTGGCCGCTCCGCCCGTGGACAGCCGCCTGCCGTGACGGAGCTGGTACAGGCGCAGCTCCCGTGACAGGATCCGCTTCCAGAGGGCGCAGTCGGCCGACGTGCCCGAGGTGGTGCCCACCATGTGGCTGTGGACGGGGAGGATCTTCTGGGAGGCCGGGCATGCCACCAGCCCCGAGCAGCTGGAGCGGGTGTCGGCCGCAGCCAGCACGCCGCCCTGGAAGATGAAGGCGAGGGTGGTGGTGCCGTGAGACATTGGAAAGGGCAAGGGTACAAAGGGAGAGCCTGTCGGCTCTGGAAGGACGGCGTCGACAGCGGAGACCGGGGCGCGAGCAATTTGACCAAACTGTATCGGGCTTTCTTCCAGGTATTCTGCAACTGGAGTATAAAAATAGAACATGTTGCCACTGTTGCTTAAAGGAAGAGCGCTTAGACAGTTATGCTTGGTCTTCTGCCCAAATGCCACCAACAAGTCTTCCGTGACTTTACTTTGAGGAAAGACATCCTGAAGCCGGCATATGTCCTGTAAAGCCATTATGACAATCAGCAAACTGACAATTTCGAACATCCAAAACAGCTAGCAAAGTGTATTATACTGTATGTATATCTTATCGTCACCAATTAGCTCAGTAACACCAGTTGTAAAAGTGCCTCCATAGCTGTACATTGCAGTATACGCTGATTCGTAGGAGGGAACCATTATATATATGTGGACTTTTCTTTATAGACACCAATGAAAAGGATACACCTGATGTTGTTGTGTAATACAATATATCACCTATGCCTCATTACCTTCACTTGGACGCATGAAATGAATAGCTCATGAGCATTAGTGTTGGCTGTGAAATCTGGTTCTTTCTTAAGTATTACAGTGCTGTAACTTGACGCCTGCAAGACGATGACTGGCCTGGGGCTCTGAACCAGGCTGTCGAACCAAGTGCACAGAACCGTGCATGATGAGCAGTTGAGAGGAGTGCCATCGCCCACTCAGCACTCAGATGCAGGATGGTTCATCTGCTGGATCTCCGCTTACAAAGAAAAAAACAACAAAAGCATTGTAATGCTGGTTTCAACCACAAGGGGTATATGCAGACAGAAATCGAAAGCGTCCCTAAGCAACCAGGTATGTAGGTGAGGTTTTTAGAAAACCCTTGCAAATGTTTTTAACTTGCAGCACCAGAAAATCTGGTAATTGACAACACAGAATAAACAAGAAAAGCCACCTGTCACACACATGGGTGACCATATATCTTTCTTTTTAAAAACCAACCAACTTCTTTATTTAATTCAACATAAGACTAACATGGAACCCGGACACCTGAAAACCTGTGGCAAAATGAAAGTGTCGTACTCTTACATTTTTGCATACGGCTGTACTTCTATGATGCTTTTAATGGTAAGAATGTCTCTTTCGCGTTATTGCTTCAGAATATTATGAAAATATAACTGCATTTATTTACAGGAGAATACTGTGAATCAATTTGACGTTTCATGGCCTGGCCAAAATTACACGGCAAAAGAAAATACTAGCAAAACATTAACTACATGTCACCACGGATGCTGTTGACAGGCAAATATCAATTCTATTCCATTCAATATTTTCTCCTTTTGTTTACCCAGGGACAGTGCTTATCTGAGTTCCTGTCTGTCTCTTCACTTCAGAATGGTGAGACCTTGGGAGACTTTATAAGGTTTGACTATTCTCCCAACCAAGTACTAGACAACTCGCCCGTCAGGGTGCATTATCAGTGTACCAGCCCCTGTCAAGTAGCAGTGGATGTCGTGGTGTACACCTCGTTGAGGACTAGGCAGGTCGTCTTCAGGAGGGAATGGCTGTCCAACGAACACCATGGAGGTCCCGGAATCATCCAAGTGCAACTCCGGTTTCCTCCGTCCGTCCTGTACCGACAAGACTTATTCAACAGGCATGTTTTGGACGGCCGGAGTGTGGTAGTCCGCGCATGGCTAGGCCATTTTAATGGCAGTAATGAGCCCAGCACATACAGTGAAGCCTTAGCGAGGACATGCAAAGTGCTACAGACTGTGGCGCTCTCTGACCGTCCCAGCAAAATGCCCATTGAGTGCCCTTCCTGGTCCGCTGAGCTGCAGTGGCAAATGACCAGAGACAGAATCCATCAGTGTCCACATGAGTCAGGTCAGACCTCAATCACAATGTCGTGCTTTCATACCGTAGTTAGGACCGGGAAACATTGTTCTACAGCAGAGGACATTTTCAAAGACTAATAATGCCTTGGAATTTCAATTTGACTTTAATAAAAATAATTTGCCCAGGAACTGCATATATGCTGAAGTTTCCCTTGGCGAGTACTGGCGAACGCTTCGGAGTGGTCAGACAGTTCCAGCCTTTCATCAACAGAGAGTTAGAGAGAACACGTCTCAGCGCTGTGAAACAGCCCAAGTAAGCCTAATTTCAGCTCTCATATTATTATTTATTAATTCTAGTGTGACTCATTTACAGTCTTTGTTGAAACACACATTTGAAATATTTCCAATAATTATTTTAAGAGATGTGCTTATTATCCAAAGTGTTAATACTGTAGCCTTGATTATGTTTAGTGCATACAGTATGAGCTAGTAATTTTGCTCAAGGATGCTTAGGCCTACTTGGCATGTCTGCACTTGAACTCAATCGTTCAGCTTGGAGTCAACCCTATCCAATAACCTATCCTGCTCCATAATATATTATTTGTTAACACAGCAAATTGGACTCTACTGCAACTCTATGGACAATGGGTCAGCGACTCTTTTTAGTGCTGACACCATATATGGTTCATTCCCCTTTTAGTTTCAATATGCTGTCATTAGAGTCATCTTTGAAGGCCTCATAAACCCTCAGCATGTGAGGCGTAAGCATTTGGTTAATGGCCAATTTAATATGAGGGGCTGTATAGGAAATATTGACATTCGTTACACATGTACATATGAAACACGTTTGCTGAAAGACCTGTATACATACATACATACATACATACATACACACATACATACACACATACATACAGTACATACTGTACACACAGGCTACCAAAAAACTGACTGAATTGTCTTATTTCAACTGTGTGGGTTGGTAGTCATTTTGTTCTAAAACTACAGTAGCATACAGTATGTGTAACATTCAGACAAAATACATTCTCACTCACACAGATGCAGATGCACATGCAGATACAGGTGAAACAGGCTCACACACAAGTGACTGTACTGTAAATGCTCAAACTGTACAGACACATGTGAAACACACTCCTTTGTAACATTGCACACGAACATGCTTCAGCATGAAACTGTGTGTGGAATATAAGAAGCTTTTCACACAAGATGTTTGAGAACATTTCAGTATATCCGGAAGGCAGGTTTGGGTAGAACTAATGCATTCGCAAACTTTTATCTTTTACTCCAGTCATTGCTGTGTGTTAGGGGCAATGAGGTAGATGTGAATACATTCTTCACTGATGCACTGCAATGCATTGAGGCAATAAGGAGAGGGGCGATGTTGACAGGCTATGAAGACTGTACAGAGAGTTGGTGCGCTGGCACGCACCTCCTAATTTATTTAACTATGACCAAGGGTGTGGAAGTTTGGTTTATCCCACCATGCGGGACATTGCATAGTTGTACATGCAACAGAAGATTTACAGCACTGTAAACATATCACATATATATTTTGCACTTTTCTTTAGACAATATTTATTATAATTAAACACTTAATACAGTAATACTGAATATTTATTAAGGAAGTCTTTGTGATTGTCTTATGTACAGGTTTCAAATACCACCTATATGGCATTTATATGTAACATGACATAGAAAGTAGTATAGATTACTGCAAAAGACATACCATCTTTATCCAGACATGTATAGAAGGTAAGCAATACTCAACCCGAGATCTCTATTAACCCATACATTTTTTTGTATCATGAAATACTTTTAATTTACAGTAATAAATCGTGTCACCTAAAATCTATCTTTATTATAAGCACTTGATTGAAGATCAAGAAAATGTAATTCCAACCTATTACTTACAAACTCACAAGAACAACAACACAAAGAGTACAGTAAAATGTCATGTTTTGACGCATACTCCTTGAAAGCAAATTCCAAACATTGATAAGTTGTATATCGCAACGGTGTTGTAATACACGACAATAGAAGAACTTCCTCCATCTTCCTGAATTACATTGTGCCAGATTACTGACCAGGACCCTTATGTCTTTTGGGGGCCCTTGGTTGGCCCTGTGAAGGGAGTTTGTAAGGTAGAAATTGTACCAATCCCAGCCAGGCAATTAGTACAGTAAATCAATGCAATCCAACATGTGGGTTGGGCCCCTTTATCTGTGAGGCGAGAACATGCTCTTTTGTTTATTTATAAAGCACTTCTCTTTAAACACCCCCCATATACATCTTCATTCATCTCCACTAGACATTTTTATACCAGATCTGCAACTCTTTCTGTTGAATTAGGTCTTTGTGTCTGTTTGCTTGGAAATGTGTGATATGAAATATTTGTCGCAATTTTTTTTTGTCTTTGTGCCTAAACTCTACATGTCAACATGTTTACATTTGTCCTTGTGCCTAAACTGTACATCTAAATGTGTTTACACAGGGCACAGCCTTAAAAGAGAGTCTCTCCCTGTTGAAGTTTGTAAAAAAAAAAAAAAAGTATTTACATTACAATGTATTTTTCTAATACATACTAAGAAAGATAGGACATACAGTATATTCAATTCATTAGTTCAGGCTCATGGGGTAGGTATTGCTCAACGGCACGCATGCCTCATTCGCAAATGTTTTAGCACCACCACCTTCCGGTTATACTGAAATGTTCTCACACACGTCTAGTAAAATACAGTACATGTGTGAAAAGCTTCCTACTGTAAGTGTTTGTGTAACAAATATGAAATAGCATCCCTTATCATGCTCTATTTTTAGCAGATAGTACATAGATTCATATTCATCTCATCCCTTTACATGCCAAGTCTCTTTTCCAGAGTCGCCCTGTCTGTGTGGTTCTACCTGATGAGGTGGTGCCACAGAGATCGGTGTGGCATCATCCATCATGTTGATAGGAACAATGAATATGACACCATTTTGATGCAGCTTACTGACAACGGTAGGTGAAAGCAGTTCATAGACACATCTGACACCAGTCTGAGATTAAATTGAGTTGATATGTGCGTTTTGTGAGTTGTAGTATGTAGTATGTAGTATGTAGTTGCACTGTGTGTCATGCTTTAAAAAGGAGCTCATGTTCCCATGTGGTGTAATCTATGACTGACGTCTCTCTTGTGTAGGGGGTGTCATATTTCAGGTACGTTTGACAACCGGTGAAGACCGAGCCTTCCGTGCCCACATCTCATTGCCCGTGCGGACATGGGTTAGGCTAGACTGTTATATACAGGATTCGGAGGTA
Source organism: Forbesichthys papilliferus (assembly GCA_025399855.1). Lineage (NCBI taxonomy): Eukaryota > Metazoa > Chordata > Actinopteri > Percopsiformes > Amblyopsidae > Forbesichthys > Forbesichthys papilliferus. Next base: position 27,975 of record JAODOY010022001.1, read on the forward strand.
CAGTACAGAAACACAGCAATGTGGGGTCACCCCCCAGCTTCAAATGAATCTTATGTGCCTTCAGCTTGCCTTCTAGTCAAACCGTATGATTCCACTGGCATCCTTACCCTACTGTGTTTGATGTTTTTTTTATAGAGCAACTAGAACATCTAATACAATGTTGTTGTGTTTATACAGCTGAGGAATTCCAGTACTGTGTAATGAAATTCTACATCTTTCATAGCCGAGTGGGTTTATCTGTACAATATGTTCTGAGCTCATACTTTATCGTGTGTGACTTAGGTGACGCTACAAACATCATGGAATAATGAAACAAGTGCATACATATATCAGTAAGATGTTCTTGTTATTTTTTAGTATGGTGGTTTTCTACATACTGTAGTGTGAAATAACATGTGAAGATGACATATTGCATTTGCTGACATCACAAATTGGAAAAGCACTCAGCTATTAAGTAGCCTATTTTTACAATTGTATTGTATTGTACATTCAACATAGACATTCAAAACACACAGCAAGTATACAATGTGAAGGCAAAAATACATGACTTAAAGGTAATGTTCATACTGACATTTACATACATACATACATACATACATACATACTGTGTATTACACTCATGAAGAGTATAATCACACAGAGATTATCATTTTCAATTTGAATATCTTCCAGATTTAAATCCACTATTCATTATGATGACACAAATGGATACTTTGTTATTGGAGGATCCAAGTATGTCCCAGGCATCTATGGCTATTTTGGGACTATCAAATATTATCGTTTTGGGACTCAGAAGGTACAATAGTTATTATTGATTTGCCAATGACAACTCCAAATATACAATATTTAAATTAACAACATTACACAATAACAATGGAAGTGGATTTGATGTTAACCTAGTAATTGGATTGAATTACCCCAATACAGGTGAAGAACCCTCTTAATCCTAAAAATATTTTAGAAAATCTGGAGAAAGCTCACAGTGAATGCATGCAAATTAAAAGATTTACAAAAGCATTTTTCCATGAAGTCAACAAGAATTACTTTTTCTTGAACAAAGGTAAAATATTATTTATGTATACCTGCAACCCTCTTTATTGGGATTCATCCAATGAATACCAACCGTGTACATTTGTGAGGAGAGCATCCAATTAAACAACATTTGCTTCCAGACTTTTGTAGTCACCAATATATAACCAGAGCAACATGTCGACAAACATGGCCTTGGGAAATGCAGCTTAAGTACAGTATACTTTTCAACTTCCTGCGAAGACACGAGGATTACTTCAGAACAGGTTCAGTAGCATGAATACTCGAGTGTCTCATGTGAATCCCTGTATGATGGTCACACCGCTTTACTCATTTAGCCTATTCATTTCCACAGGATCTTGGGGTGTGCACACTGCGAAACATCTCAGTAAGCAGTTGCTTCGCTACGCTGTTAGCATAGTGTTCAATGTGGACCACACAGACATCCAGGTCACACCCACGCTCAAAGCCCTGTTGGAGGCTTCCTCCTGCTTCGGCAATCACAGAGCGTCCCTCTTGCTTGCCACTTTACACCTGGCGGGCCTGGGGGGCTCAGTGGACCAACAGCAGGTAACACACCTACGGAATATACAGACATGTACGCACATACAGTACTGTATGTCTATAAGTACGGGGGCAGGATGGTCTAGTGGTCTGGGTGTTGGACTCCCAGATGCAAGGTTGTGTGTTTGAACCCTGGAGTTGTAAGCATCCTTGAGCAAGATACCTAAACCCCCTGCCTGCTCCATGTAGTAATTGTACTACAATTGTAAGTCGCTTTGGATAAAAGCTAGCTAGGCGTAGTACCTACTGTATGGAGGGAGACCCTCAAATGGTACATTTGACTGATTGTTTTTCAGGGTCATGTGTATGGCTTGATTGGGGCATTGGGCGATAACCGTTTAGCACTTATGCATATGGGCTACAAACACCAACAAGGACTTGACGGGTTCCCAGAAGACCTGGACATGTCTCTTTGCTACTACGCCAACATTGGAGCACAGAGTGCCAGTGACCACTTCAACATGCAGGAAGAGCAGGTACATTAGCACAATGCTACAGTATGACGTTGTACACTGGAATTAAAGCATCTTATAAATAATTGTACAACTACTACAGTAATACTTCTACTACTACTGTATTTAATGAGTGATAGTACTGTTTTGAACTAAATTAGATGTCATCCGTATACATCCTTGTCTTATAAAGCAATACCAACTTGAAGACTTCTATTTGAGCGATAAAGAGGCTTTAAAACGTCTGAACAATGGGAAGGATATGGTTGACTTTTTGAAATTCCAAGCAGAGAGAGGAGATCTCCAATCTCAGGTTTGTGCAGCACATTAACCTTTACTATCATAGAACGTGCTTTGTATCAAGATAATCTTATTAAGTTACAACAAATAGATAGATAGATAGATAGATAGATAGATAGATAGATAGATAGATAGAAATGTCTAAATAAGATACAACTACGTACTGTAGGCATTTCAACAATGAATTTATGTTGGTAAAGCCTGGACTAAATTGGTATTGGTAAAGTTGCTATATTAAATTGAAGAGAAAGTGTATAAATATTTAGCATTTCTCTACATAATTATTGTTAATACATTTTTAAGTGCAAGAAAATATAGATTGGTGTTCACGATTTAAAATGGGCGCAATATATACTCAAAAAAAGTTATTCTTTTGGCTTACATTTTTTTCAATTTTGAAAATTGTTAGAAACTCTTGGGATCAATTATTTTCTGGGGAGCCAATGGAATCACAAAAGACATAGGAGAGGCAGCAAAGTGGATGAAGACCAGGGCCATGCATATGGATGACCCCACAGCCATGCATGACTACTCCATCGCTCTACTGAAGGTATTGAGGGGAAGCCTGTATGTTGTCTATGAATGCTGTTGTTTATGTATCCTGACATCATTCAAATGAATTCCACCAGGGCCAAGGCGTTGAGAAGAACGTGACACTCGCTTTTCAGTTGCTAGAAAAAGCTGCCGCAATGGTAAATGTCCGCTCTGCTGTACTACTGTCAGTCTGTTTGTACATAACATATATACTGTAGCTACATGATCTGTCTATCAATGTTCTGTAGGGGTCAGTTGATGCCTTGAATTGTTTAGGATGGTATCACAGCTTCATACTGAAGGACCACAGAACAGCAGTGAAATACTTTGAACAAGCTGCACTTAATGGGAGTAAAGATGGCATGTTTAACCTGGGAGTGTATCACATGATGAACGGGACGAGCCCAGAGTATCCTTTGCCAAAAAAGGTTTGACTCTACTCCATAACAACAACGGGATAGTTTTATTATCTACAGTAATGACCCATTGTATAGATAATGTTTGTTAATATGCTATATTTGTACTGTATTATTCACAGACAGAGACGGCTGCATTCCAACTGTTTCTGAATGCATCCAGGCTTGGCCATGTGCAGGCATCAGTTAAGGTAGCTTGGTACCTGGCAACAGGAAGTCTAGAGGGTGTGTCTCGAGACACAAAGAGGGCCGTGATGTAAGTATCCGCTTGCCATATATGTTTTGTTAAGGATGGCATTTAATTTCAACAATAATGTATAATTCAAGAACCTGATATTTGCATATGTTAAAAATAATTGCTTCACTCGCTGTCATTATTACAGGACCTGGCGTAACGAGATGGGGCATTGTTATTTTAATTGAATATTAATTTATAATAATATATTATGAAATATTCCCAGAAACACGTCTACAGTACATACTTTATCCTAAGTTTGTTAAATCTAAAATGTACATAGTGCAGTCAGTCTTAAACTATTTGAACCATGAATGCCTTTTTTTTTAATTCATATAATTTTGTAAAACAATTATATCCTTAGATTTTTCAAGAATTAATTGATTATTAATCACACATTAATTATCCCTAGCATGTTAAAGAATGTCAGTGAGAAGAATGGACACCTGGGATATATGATCAGAAAAGCTCTCCATGCCTACCTCGATGGCTCATGGTTACAACCTTATTTTGTCATTCCATAATCACCCATTATATATTACAGTATATATCATCCACCTCTTGTGTTATATGTTTGCTTCATTGTTGTGACAGTCTCAAACACATGTTATCTTTACAGGCATGTAGCTTTTGTATTATATGCTATTGGAAGTGAAACTGGCCTGGGCTTGGCTCAGGCCAATACAGCTCAATTGTGTGAGGTACGTTTTTACTTCCCTTAAGGCTTTAAAAAAAACTTGGAGTCATGATCTCCACAAGGGGTATGAGCTTTAAATAGGGACATTTAGTAAGAATGCATTATTTTTCAGTGCACTGATGCCATACGGCAGAGGTAGAGAGCAAAGAAATGAAACTATACTGTAATACACATCTCCGTCAACTAAGTCAACCTATATAAACTATGAAATTACCATATCAAATTAATCTTTCAAACTGGTACATAGGATCTAAGCTTTGCAATATTAGCTCCAGCCATTCTTGGAGTCTGTATGCATGAAGATGTACAGCAAGGGTGAAAGTAAACATGACCTTTCCTAATAAGGCATTGTACACAGAGTAAAGGAAAATGTAACTGTCTGAGACAAGTATGCATCTTATAGCCATTAAAGGATCCCAACCATCGTTTTAACAACCGTTGCCTCAAGACAAAATGACATGTCGAATTAACTGTCCTTTTGAGAATGACTCTAGTGTCACTCTGGAATAAATGATGTTCAACATCTAATAAATGTAAGCAGCGGACATATTGGACATGCTGTAAATCAAAAGATACCTCAAACCATGCCTGTGGGAGAACATTACAACTGACACAGAAATCTTCATCCTTTCTTAAAATCTCCATTCCACACCATGCGATAATCACTCTCCCAATCCACAGGAGTTAAAACTCAGCAATGAATGTCAGTGGAGATATTACAACTATTCCACACTGAGCTATAATCCCCATCCTTCCGGTAAGTTTTTGGCTCGTCATCACTTCCTCATGCTTCCACCTGGTTGGTAAGGAGGAAATATCTACCTTCAGTAATTATTCTCATTACATGTTTAGCTCTACTGAAAATGGGGGACCACTACTATTTTTCCTCCAGCAACCGCAAAGACTCATTATCCTTGGTTGGCCAGGCCATATCAATGTACAGCAGAGCGGCTCTGGCAGGCAGTCCTCAGGTGACAGATTGACTCCAGCTATAATCTCCACCCACCGCTATGATAAACTTAATTAACCTTGCTCCGGCTTAAGGCCGCGCTAATAAAAACAACCAACAGAATTACACTTTGTTATTATTTAGAGACCTCAGTGCACGGTTCCTCAACCCCAAGTCTTTACAGTATATGCATTTTACAGGGGCTGTACAACTTGGCAGATTTGGCTCAAAAAGGCCACGTTCTTCCACCCAGCATCCAGCGCTTTTTCAATTTGACGTCCCTCGATGAGTTGAATGTTGTTACGGAAAAACTTCTAGAAAGGTAAATGTTTCCCCCAAAACTGACAGTAAAATAAATAATGAACTATTGGAGAAAATAATAAACGAATAATATGTGTTTGATGTTGTGTGTATGTCTGGTGATCAAAGCTTCTCTCCATGTACAGCGCTTCTAGCCATGTTCGCATTACATTTTCCCTTCTCATTGAAATGCTAACAATAATAATAGTCTGACAGTATTCCTTGTTTTTTGTTTGTTTGCTAAAGATGTGTTGAGATTGAGCTCAAAGAAGACATAACTGTGTGTTCGCTAGTTCTGCTAAGACTCCAAATGGAAAAAGCCTTGAGGAAAATGATGCTCAATGACGCTCAGCTCTTGTTGGTAGGCAGCAGACCGCTCAACTCTAGTACTAACAGCGAAAATTAACAAACTGCACAGAGCATTCTTACTGTACACCATGTTTGCTTTTGTTGGAACACTGTATAGCATGGACGATTCTGTAGACTGCTATTTTAAGGATTATCCATAATGTCCTTTCTCCACCTCTCCATAGGTATATGCATCACTTGTTAGCTTTATTATCATTATCATTAATGTGCCAATGGAAATCTTACTTGGTAAGTTACTGATTATCATTTTCTCTAAAATTGTCAGTCACATAATGCATTTGTCAGCTGGGACCAGACATAACTCCATTATGTACGCACATGCATGTTTTATTTTTTACTGAATCACTCACATTTGCCACAAGGTGGCATCAATTCCCTAAATATAGTTTATAGACAGTTTGCTCTGGCTTATGGAATGATCTTGGTCTAATTATATTCATCATATAACTACTTTGATATTATATTATTTGATGTACCATAATGACAACACATGACTCCTCAGAGCATTTGTGGCATGACACTGAACAAAGAGACGTCAACCGCCGACCAGCAGAGCAAACAGCAAGGTCATCGGCTGTCAATCAGGCTGATGTCACCTATAATAGAATGCATGTCATGGGCATGGCCGGACTTCACAGAAGGGCCAAGAATCTATGGCTTATGATCCTGAATGGTGGGCAGAGGCTCCGACAGGCCCGTGATTTTGCTGTGACAGCGTCAGGCGTGTGCCTCTGTGTGTTCGGGACCACACTGTTCTATCACCTCTCATCACATACAAAGCCCGCGCAGTAACCCATTGCTCGCAGCAAAACCTCAGACGAGTAATAACAGCATACATCAGGCAGACGAGTTACTGTTGGTGTGACACAGTCATATTTCAGGGGCACGTGACTCATTGATTCTGTTGCGAGGAATGTGAGTTTACTGTTACAGTTGTTGACATTTGATAATGATTGCCTCATTTCCCATTATCTTCCCTATTGCATCATTGTGTGAAAAACCTATGTTGTGAAATTAAGCTAATATAGACATTTTTTCACCCTAGTTTTTTATTTTTATTTTTTACGTTTTTCTCTGTGGTTTGGTATTTCAAAATAACAAAAGGATCAACTAGTCGCAAGGGTGATTGGTTCAGCCATGTTTGAAATGTTATAATAAGTCAGCCATTAAGCCTATTTTCCTGGCATCGTCCATGACATGCTGATGATGACGGGCTGAAGTGGGACATGCAATGTTGTTGCACGTTAATGTCTAAGGTCAGGCCAATGCCATGAATCGATTCAGTCCTCGGTTGATCAGGATACTTTAATCCTCATCAATATACATGATGCTGTATCTCTTTCAACCAACAGTCAACAATATCACAATGGGAAGTTAGGCTTTCAGAAGACTGGGTTGCCACAGCGATATGAGATCATACCTGCTGTGAAACACCTTTAGACCACTTCCTGGGTTCTAAGTCTGAAAGTGAAGTTATTGTTGTCCTGCTGTTGTGGCCGTTTCTAAAAATGACTGGGCTAGCATAGAAGGATCATGTTTCTGTGAGCTTCAATGAAAAGGGAGCTAATATGTTATTGAGTTCTTAATTGGTATTTACAAGTTTAGAGGACTGTTGTGATGATGGACTTTGGAACAATGTGTTGATGTCTGGTATTCACAGAGCTACAGTATATTATTACTGTAGTTCAAATTAGGAGTTTAACAGCGCTTCAGTGTACACTGATGATGTCCATATAACTTGGAAAAGTAATAATGAAATGTATTACAGCAATGGTTCTCAAACTTCTGTAACCCCTTTCAATTTCCCCAGGTCAAGTACCACTTTACTGGAATATAGCGGTTTAAAAATGTTGCTTCCAAATTACACATCAACATAAGAGCAGTCAATGGAATGAGACTAAAATTACATATCCATGTGTGCACATAGTATCTATATTTGAATGGTCTATAGGCCTTTACATTATGCTAGTAGCTAATAATAAATCATTCTAATGAAAGTTGTGACAACAAATATATGATTTGGTATGTACAGTATGTACTGTATCACCATGCCATGTATCTCCATTTGATGGTGTATTGTGTTCTTTCATTCTGGCATTCTTGATCCTTTCTTCTTGCTGCTTTACCACAGAGTACAACTACTTTTACTTTATTGCTTTGCATTGTATGCACTTCATACGCAGTTTCCCTTTCGCGGCTGAGATGAGAACTTTATATTTTTTTAATATCTGTTGTTATTGAGATATCTGTCAGATGTTCCCAATAATATGTGAATTATGGAACTGTATTCTGTCACAAAGACCCTCAAAGAGTCTAGGGTTGCAGCAAATTGTGTAGGATAATACAGAATATATTGTGTGTTTGATCATCATTCCTGTGGCTGCCTTATTAATGAAGCCATAGTAAAGTCACTTGTGTATAAATAAAGATCTATTGCTGTATGTGCCCCTTTTCAATGTGTTTTTCTCTAGTGACATGACATCATGTTTACCTAACCAATACCTGTGGTTAATTATTGTGATCATTTGCTAAATTACTTCAGCTATGTTTCAGGAGTTCACAGAAAATAAACATAACAAACCTGTTGAGTATTGGTTAACAAAAGATCTGTGTAAAATTGCTAAATTAGGTACCAGTATTTTAACTTAATGTTTTGACTGAATTGCATGTGTTATATAGTACTCATAAATAGCCTCTCAAGCTCACAGTGGCAGCTATCTGTCTCACATGCTTCACACTTGTTCAAGTGCAAGGTAAGGCTTTAAAATAAGAGTGACCAAACAAGCCAAACCCTACAAACCACAATGTAGTATCATATGAGTTGATAACACACTGATTGATGTGACATGAAGACTAAACACAACTTATATTAACAGTTGATTAATAAATGACCAATCTATTTAATCTTATTTATGGCTGCATTATTTATTTTGTGTTGTTAGTGACTGAATTGTGTAAAACTCTCTTAATAATGTCTGGAGATATGTAAACACTACAGTATACAGTATATTGTGATTAGAGACCTCATGAAACAGCAACCGTGACTCGGTAAAAAAAGATCGGTGGATAGATGAGTGAAAGTGCTAGCTAAATATTGTGCAATGTAAATCAACCAAATCAATCAAAACGTATAGGACAGGCCCCAAATTAATAATGTTATAATTTTTCAACCTTGAGACCTAATTGAGCTCTTGCAACGGTAAACCTATATAGAGCAGCGTGTGTAATTTTACACACGCTGCTCTTCTGGATTATTTCGGGCCATTAGAACATTTGGGTGCAGTTGCTGATTAACACCTCATATCTCAGGGTGGATGCACTGTTAGGATAGGCCATTTTTTTGTTTTACTTATTTTATCAGGAGACATTTAGCCAAGAGGTCAGCTCCGTTAAGACATTACATGGAAATCATACAAAGACACATACTTACAGTCCTTACATATAATCAACATGAGTTAAAACGAGCATTTAACTGTTTTTTTTAAACCTGTATGCATGCAAGGAAATGAGTGCCATTCAAAGACCTAGGGGGCCATAATAAAACAGATTAGATACCTAGAAATTTGCAGTCCAGTGTTGGATCTTAAATTATATGTACTTTGTATGAACTTTGAAATTATATTGTTCTAAAAAATAAATATAAATCAGTGTTACATTAGGGATGTCCAGTTAATCAGTGTATATTAGTATACGGCAGGGCTATGTAAAGAGAGAGTCGAGTCATCTCTGTTCACTCCAATGGACCGTTTTTTTCACAGCAATGTTGGATCGTGGTAGCGTCGTAAGACTATCCTGATATCCAGAGCTTCAATTTAATTTCGGCATGAGAATCCATCTGGAAAGCCTCAGAATCATTTTGAATGTGTCTGATTAGCAACTGAACATTCTAATCATCCATTCATCCATCCATCTTCATCCGCTTATCCATAGTCAGGTCGTGGGTAGAGCAGCTCCAGCAGGGGTCCCCAAACCTCCCTTTCCCGAGCCACATTGAAAAGCTCTGACTGGGGGATCCCGAGGCGTTCCCAGGCCAGTGTGGAGATATAATCTCTCAACCTAGTCCTGGGTCTTCCCCGAGGCCTCCTTCCAGCTGGACATGCCTGGAACACATCCCAAGCAAGGCGCCCAGGGTGCACATACCACCTCAACGGGCTCCTTTCGACGCAAAGGAGTAGCAACTCTCCATTTTGGCCGCTTGTACCCGTGATCCTGCTCTTTTGGTCATGACTCACCCTTCATGACCATAGGTGAGGGTAGGAACAAAAATTGCCCTGTAGATCGAGAGCTTTGCCTTCCGACTCAGCTCTCTTTTCGTCACCACGGTGCGGTAAAGCGATTGCAATACCGCTCCCGCTGCACCTATTTTCCGGCCAATCTCTCCAATGTCCCCTCACTCGCGAACAAGACCCCGAGGTACTTAAACTCCTTCACTTGGGGTAAGGACTCATTCCCCACCTGGAGTTGGCACTCCATCGGTTTCCAGCTGAGAACCCTGGCCTCAGATTTCTAATCAGTGTCGTGTTTATAGCTATACGGGCGTGGTGTTCCAATCAGCCTGGTGTTTATAGCTATACGGGTGTGGTTTATGGGTGTGGTTTAGGTGTGCTGACCATGGTGCCGACAGCAAAAACGACCAGATGGTTCATCCAATAAACTGCCAAATTTTTACAGTACAGCCATTCACAAACAGTTTCAATGTATGGCTCCCCAGATGGACTTGTGACAAAAATTCCTCTGGCATGTCAGGTTAGGATCGTGGCACCTCAAAATAGTTCCTGGAAGTTATCCTAAATAGTAAACGTTTTTTAGTAACTCATTCTTTCCATGGCTCTGATATACTGTATGTCTCCATCATCCAGTTCATTATCTTCATGAAAACCATATTGTACATACAGTACTCTCACATCTAGATACTGAAGGTGACACGCTGTTTTTGCTGTGATTTTTGTTTTGCTATGCTGCATTAGAAATGGCTGCATTCGTTTTATTGTGAACATTAGTGAGTCAGACTAGGCCATTCAAGCACCTCAGCAACGTCAGCCTAAATAATCTCTTCTCTACTCTATATACAGGTACTTTCTTATCTATACAGGTCCTGTATTCTCTAGATACAGGTACTGTACATGTCAAAGGAACCAAATTCCCCCATTGCTGCTTTTTGCTATTGTGACATGTCTGAATGAATACAGTTAGGGCCTTTATCATATAACTTACATACTATCTGGCTCAAATAATGGTTGTGTTGATAGCTTTATACTTTTAAAACTGTACAAATATTGAATGAATTAATATGAACTCTATATAAACTAATCAAGAGCTTTCATAACATCATGGGCACATTCATACGAAAATGCATTCCCCAAGTTAGGCTTTACTTGATGCTTCAGTAATGCTTATAATTTGTAACTACATGTATAAAAGTTCAACTTGACACTTTATAATGTTAATTGTGGTTATAAATTACGATTTACGACGATTAAGCTACTGTACTGTACTGACTATTGAGTGTAAAAATCAAGCAGTAAACATTTTTAATCATCCACAATTTTGATAAAATAAAAAATAAAAAATATTTAGGATATGTTGTTTAAACATTTATTTCAACAAATAATATTCACATTCATTAATTTCATTAATTTTTTGATCAGCTCACATAGGCAATAATACATTAACTATTAGACTGTTTCTATAATACTACAACCAAGTGAAATTATTGCATTGTATAAAACTTTTATTATACATTTAGAAACATACTGTACATTGATTGTGGCATTTAACATCATATAAGCAATTACATAATAGAGAGTGTATTCCTAGTACAATGTGCACATTGATATCTAACCTAATAAATGTCTGTCAGTGTAATAAAAATGTTACTGAATGTTCCCACATATATTCCACTGTGCTGAACAGTGTAAAGTGAGACACAGCGTGGGAGGAGCATCATTTAGCATCTAAAACCAATCATTGCTGTTCAAAAGCACTCACTGATAGATAACCTGAAGGAAAGTCCTTGAAATGGGACACTGTCCTTACCCTAGATAAGAAACGTTCCATTTATAACACATATAACTATATACTGTTGATTATTTACATGTTCCACAATGTCACTAAAATTTTAAATTGTGAATTAGGAATGAATAATTGATTATTTTAAATAAGTCATTAAATGTCAGTGCATTATTGCATTACATAAAACAATATTATTTTTTTCTAAACAACTTCAGAATTAATACACTATAAGTTAATAACAAACATCTTACAAATAATATATTTAATATTTACATTATGCATTTAAATACTGGGAACAAACTCATAAACAAACCAATACCAAACCATTTTGTCATGACCGCAATAAAAATCTAGTCTGGTAAAATCATCTTGATTTTGCAAGCTCCACCTACAGTACATATCGCTTTGGCATCTGGTGGTTCAGCTGCTGCTGACAGTACTGTATGTAGTGCTGTGGTCAGAAAACCATCCCTACATACAGTAAGTCCTGTTCAGATTTGTGGTTCAATCACCTGTTAATCATTTGTTGACCAGGCCTCTATGACGAGAAATGTTTGTCATATCATATGCATAAGATCTTGAAAAATCAGGATGTCTTACCAGGCTAATAAAAGTTAACCACGTACCAGGTTTATATACATTTCTATATACAGTATAATGTATACAATGTATACAGTATATTGTGTGCATATATACAGTAAATACAGTATAGAGTCAGCATATAATAAAAAACAAGATAATCCAACCACGGCTGAGCCATAGCGAATTGCGACATATCTATGAGTCAGGACTGCAGATTAGAAAACTGAACCCATAAAACAACATCAGCAACAACATTATAATCTGCAAATATATACACAACCATAGATAGAGTCAACACGCTGGTGGTCTCCAACGGCTTCTTTTAATATATACTACATTACAATAGATCTTCAGCTAACGGGGAATAATCAATATACTCCACCCTGAGTGAATAACGAATAACAAGTACGCTCTAATCACAAAGTGTACCTTTTACAGATGCGGTGGATGGCGAGGGCCTGGTTGCGTTAGAGGTGTGTTGATTTGGTAGACCCTTTCGCTGGTCCCTGGTAATCTTCATCGTGAGACATAGCAGGGTTATCGTACATCTCCAAGCTCTTGCTTTTTGGGCCTACTTCCTGGTCGTCCTCAGATCTGCAGCACTTACAGCACTTACAGCAGCAACAGCAGTGTTTTCTGCAGAAGAACGTGCTGGACATCACCACGGCATCCCAGGGGGCCATGGAGTGCAGAGGGCGGGGCAAAAAGTCCCAGTTGCGCAGCACCGCAGGCAGGAATCGGGGAGAGCGCGACTGCATCACGTTAACAACGATGACAAAAATGGCCAGGACCGCGATGGGCACGCCAACACCAACCAACACCTGCCAGCCGGCCACCGACAGGCCGAACACACTCAGGGGCAGCACCAGGAAGCAGAGGAAGAGGTAGACTGCAGCGAACCAACGGTATTTGGCCGTACGGTTCCCTAGTCCTCTTGCCAACCGTATGGGAATGCGCATGAAGGGTATGGGGTACCAGAGCAGGATCCCCATGATGTTGAAGAAGAAATGGCACATTGCAATCTAAATGGAACACATTAGAGACAGGGACTTTAGAGACTTTACTGTACAAGGGTAGCTTTCAAAGTGGGGCATAAAAATAACACACATGCAGGCGTGCAGGGTGCAGTAGTGGTTAGGGTAATTGCCTCACAGCTGAATGGTCACATGTTCAATCCCACGGCAAGTTCAGCCTACCTGTATATACAGTACATCCTAGATCAAAAGGCCTAACCCAGACCTGCTTCTTCATACTTGCAAATAATCTAAATGACCTCATTATTTTGATTCCAATCGTGGTTGTTGATTTGAAGACATGGACAAATAGATGCTACAGTACAGTGTGTGACTAACCTGCAGTGAGTTACCCAGTGTTTCACTGGGGCTCGCCATCGCAGCAAGTATGGCAGTCGTGGTTGTACCAATATTTGATCCCAGCGTCAGAGGATAGGCTCTCTCGAGACTAATGACGCCAATTCCTGATAGACACATATGGCAAGACGTCAGTTATACAGTACAGTACCGCCAAATAATTGTGTGCATCTCTAGCACGATATTAGGGTTTATGAAATATACAATTACTTAATCGCATAGATTTACAGTACGTACCAACAAGGGGAGTTATAGCTGAAGTGAAGACAGAGCTACTTTGGACAATGAACGTCATTCCAGCTCCTACCAGCATGGCAATGTAACCAGTGACCCAACCGAAGGGGAATGGGAAATCTGGAAGGGAAAAAAACAACATGTAAAACATGACCTTGACAAGGACACCTTCTCATGACTGCACAACATAGCCACAAGAACATATCTAAACCACTATTTGTGTCCTAGCGTTTGTCATCACAATACTAAGGCACCTGGAGGTGACTGGGAAGCGTCATACACAGACTGTTTTGCTCATGTAGTGGCACCAAAGAAGATCACAAACTTCCATGTGGTATCCAAAAAGAAGTTGTTAATTTCTCGTGCAACAAGCAGAGACTGAAGCTATGAACAACTTCTTTTAATAGTGATATTATCCAGTGAAAACATAATGTGTGCACAAGATAAACAAACAAGGTTACAAATACTGCATTACTCTAAAAAGAAGATTCTAAATCTTTTAAAGCCTGTAATTTTGCCCTTGGGGGACTGATACTTAGAATTATATCCAGTCTTTGTTATGTACCTGTGTTCAACACCTTCTTAATGACCACAGCCACTTGCCCCTTCAGCATGGAGTTGAGCAGCTTGACAATTAAGATGAGGCAAGTGCAGAGAGCGAGCAGCGATAGGGCCAGCAGAATAAGGCCAATCGCCAGGTCCGGCAAGTTGGCATTGGCAAAGATATGTTTACCTGCAAATGACAATTAAAGACATTGTGTTAAATGGACCTCTGCCTACAGGCTTAAAGGCACACCCTGATTGTTATATACTTTATACTTTATGTTGACTAGAACGGCCCAAGCTACAGTCATGCTCTTGTCTTTCAAACAAAAACCTAGGCATGGAGAATGTAGAGTATTGTACGTTTTAAGGGAGTACAGCCTTACTTCTTCCAAAATTAAGAAGCTGATTTCTTGGTGACATATTTATTTTAGGAATACCAAAGAACCAATCATCAGTCATCAAAAGCGATCTGGACTGTGAAACAGAAGGACAGCTGTGGGAACCGCGTAACCTTTTCCTTTTTCTAAAAGCTTGTTTAGTTTTAATAAAATGCATTCTAACATAGTTTTATTCATCTGTTAATGAGCAGATACACTAAACACATATTTCAGTGTTTAAATTGACATACTGTGGGCTACAGATAAATAAAGCCAATACATGTTTTAATACTTAACTTATGAAGCTACATTTTACAAAAGACTATGAATAAAACGTAATTACATCTTATATAGAATAAAGTGATTCTAAGTGCAGATGCCAGTACATGGCATTCTTGAGAGAAGAACAGTATTCCAACAGTATTCTAAAAGTGGATGGTGTTGCTTGCATTGGGTGTCAGAAGAAGTGAATGGATTAGCAGAGATTGAAGCAAAAGGCTGTGCATAAATCATATTCCAGGAGAAGTAACTCAACTGATAAAAGCAGCTCTGCCTGATAAATTGAATGTATTAAAACCGTACTAATAAATATTTTCAACCCTTTTCTCAGCACTTGACAGAGATGCGATCACTGCTGTTGGGATTTCTTGGGTTTGGTTTGGGAATCAGGTAAAGACTATAATTGCTACATAAGACAGTGGAAGCATTGAGGCATGGCCATTATGGGAATCAGGTTCCTTAAAGAAGCAGTGTGAATAGCCCTATTGAGAGGCTGGAGGCAGGATATTTGATGAGTCAAGTAGAACTATTCAATGGTCACCATTGTCCCTGAAAGTGTGGAGGGAACGATTGCTGTGGCCAAAAGGGTATCATTTATTTATTTTATAATACTAATAATAATAATAATAATAATTATTATTATTATTATTATTATAAAAACGATTATATATATATATATATATATATACACACTTTGGTTCAATTTCAAAAGAACAACACTGACGTTTGTATGATCATGACAAGTCAGCACACTTACATTTCTCCAGATAAATGGTTTCAGTCATATTCTTCTCTGTCCAGGTTTGGTTGCCGTCTTCCCAACAGATGGCACCACCTGTACAATTCCCCACTGTCTCATTCCAGAAGGTCTAAAAACCAACATAGTTACAATGAAACAAAGATTACTAATGCAATATGATTGGATTATTAACTGCATCAATATATTATTATTGCTTTATGTAATAATCTTGCTTTGACTCTCTACTAACATGTACATTGTAGCAAATGTATTGAGTTCATAGTGAATCAAGCTAATTATAATTTCTTCATATGATTTAGCGGTTGTTAACATCTTACCGTGTTTGACATCTTTTTACACCACACTTTGATCAAGCTCTTGTTCCTGGCAGCTGGGTCACCAGTGGCAATGTCGCTGATAACAGACTTGTCCAGCTAAGAAGATAAAATATATTTTCTTCTTGAGTGCTGTACACATACTGTACTCCCATACTGTCCTGAGAGGAGGCAGAATAAGCCACACTAACTCAACACACCCGCCTGTCCTCTGCAGGCTATATAAATTGTCTTATCTCTTAATAATAAACTATGGCATCTGTAAAGGTGATCTAAGTGGGGTTTTAGAACAACTGAATATACCGCATATTTAAAAAATATATATTTTAAACCATGTACACTCAAATAAATTCTATATTGTAATTGTTTTAAATGTGCAGAATTAGATGTTTGTGGTTGTTCAGATATTTTATTTGAGTTTGTGGGTCATGCAAATGTTTATTGTTGGTTAAAATGTCAGTGATACCTGAATGATGGCATCCGTGAGGGGGTCGGTGATGACGTTGAGCAGATCAGGGGCATTGTCTCCACCCTGAATGTGAAAGGAGTCGATCATAAGCTTGGTGAGTTTATAGAGAACTCCAGTAGCCGCTTCCAACGGCAAGAGCACCAAAACAGACAGCCAGTTGAAGAAGTCATGGACTGTTGCACCAGCAAATGCCCTGGAATGAAAAGGGGCCACATTTGGTATGATCATAACGTCTTTTCTTTTCTTTCAATGTTATTATTTTTTGTCTTTTACCTGCGGAATTCATTACGGTCGCCCGCCTGCATCACAGCCACAATGGTGTTGGTGACAGAGGTTCCAATATTGGCACCCATGATAATAGGCACCGCAGACTGGACATCCAACACTACAAACAGGTCAAACACACATGTACTGTATGTCCATCCATTGCATTCTATGGCTTTTGCTGTACTACACGTGTGTTTGCATGTGGTTAAGATTGGTAAGTAATTCATGCAATTGTATGAACGAGTTGTGCACATAGCAAGTCATAACATATAAAGGTTTAATTATACTAATAATACTAATTATACAGTATACTGTAGTTCTACAGTATAGTGTAGTATGCATTATTATCTCTGGTTATGTGTGTGTGTTTGGATCCATTAATGTGTGCTTACATCCAGAGGACACCATGCTGACCACAATTGATGAGGAGGTGCTGGAGCTCTGCACCAGCACTGTGACTAACACCCCAATCACCAGGCCCGCCACAGGGTTGGACAACACCTCATTGTCCTTGAAGATGTCACCAGCAGCCTTGCCTGTGTGCAAACACCCCAGAGTTCAAAAACAGTCCGTAGCCAATTCATTTCAAAGAACAAATATAACAATGAGTTCAGTGTTCCTTATCAATGCCAGAGGAATTAATGGATGACTAATACACCTCACAATAGTGTTGTGACAGGATTCTATTTAAAATCATGGATTTATTAAAAGTAAGAAAAAAAAAAACACTCGCCAAACTGTCATTTACCTCCAACGAGCTGGAAAGCAGAACTCAAAACATCCAGAGAGCACACGAATAGGTAGAGTAAACCAAGCAGTATAAAAAACTTTAGTATGCCGGTCAGCACCCTCAATATTTTCCCTTTGGTATCCAGATCTGTTAATAAAAAACAACAGTATAAAATGTAAAAAACAGAAACTCTCAGCAGTAGATGTTATGAAAGAC
Organism: Forbesichthys papilliferus; assembly: GCA_025399855.1. Classification (NCBI taxonomy): domain Eukaryota; kingdom Metazoa; phylum Chordata; class Actinopteri; order Percopsiformes; family Amblyopsidae; genus Forbesichthys; species Forbesichthys papilliferus. The sequence goes on from JAODOY010022001.1 coordinate 45,976, forward strand.
GTATAGGCGTTTTATCACCTGACCACTTAACCCCGCTGTCTTTCAGCTCTGGGAGATTCCATGGGTCATCTTGCCCTTCATTCACCAGGTCCACTGAAGAATAGGACGGTAGGATGGCTGGTTGCTTGTTCTGGCTGCTACCATCTAATAGAGAAGAAGACAACTGTTACTGTATAGAGCAGAGGCTCAGCAGGGACACGTTGTGGGTTACATTTTTACCCGTGCAGAGAGAACCTAATAAACCTACCCAGACTGGGGGAGGAATCCGTCCCCACCTCTGGCCTAGGAGCCATAGTTACCGTATCTTAAGATATAAAGAAAGGATAATACATACAAATTAGTTTCTAGTAGTAGACAACCTAAAAAAGGCATTGTGTACAGTATTCACTATAAGCATAATGGTCATCCCTTGATGAAAACAAACGATACATTATTATTTTATCAGGCCCTACAGAAACATACTGTAAATAGGTCTACTAATTTACTTCATTTACTCATTCACATAAAAATCCTAAAACTCAAATTGGTTTAATCAATTTTAATAAAACACAATAGGCTGTACACTTTGCTGTCTTGGTTAAAGTAGCCTACCCATCTAAAATCAAATGTAAAGTCATATCCATTTTCAATATTTAACTAATAACGCCACTTTGATAGTAACCCATAAACATTTGCAAATATAAGACATAATGTTGAGTTTACCGTCATAATGATTTACAAGTACCCACCTGTAACAGTGCTTGTCAGGAGCCCTTGGCGTTGAGTATGAGCTTTAGAAGGCTTCACCTGAGCTGCCTGTTTTGCATGAACGATTAGGAAGCCTGCTTATATAGTGCAGCAGGAGGAAAACCCACGGTTCTCTCTGTCCAAAGTTCGTGCACATAGTGCCGACTAAAGGTGACCTCAGGTGCATCCCAAAGGAATGTAAGGCAAACTGCTTTGAGCACACCATAATAGTAAGAAATAAATAAATGACAACCTTGAGAATGTCGCTCCCTACTGGCTGATGATGAAACTTCGTGGCCAGTTATCATCCCGATTCCATCAATAATGTAATTATAGATATTCTTCCTTCCTTCTTCCTGTTTGTATAACATTTTCTCTCTTTACAGTAAAACCCCTTGACACTGTGTATTATATTGCACTGCACGTTCCTTCCTGGCGATGGCCGTTTTTACAAAGAGCTTCATAACGTTCCCAATTACCTCAAAAAGTTCTGAACTACCCCAATTCCAAATGTAAAGCCTCAACTGGTTAAATAAGCTTTTGGATAGTATGCTCCACACAAATAGAATAAGCTTCAAAGTTCTGAGGTTGGAGGGTAGCAGAAAAGTTCAAATAACCTATTGAATCTTTGTGTTGATTGTTCTGTTCAGGTTATTTGTCGGCCTACTGCATCTGTTTTTCTGTTTCAGTGTGTGCTGTAGGGCTCATCTGTGAGAAAAGTCAAACTGTAGTATTTGCATAATAAATCTTTTTTTTTCAAATGAACAGAAAGTTTAGATTCATGTGTCACAACAAACAAACATGCATGTTAAATGTTTCTTAGAAAGATGCACATGCATTGTGTACATGCAAATAAACACAGGTGACTTTCTATTTAATCTCAGTTTATGGCATTACACACAGTACTTTACTGTCAGTTAAAAATTACAAAAACATTGTCTTTTAATGGTATTTAGTCAATTATTAAACACAAAGATTTCAATGCATTTCAGAATGTAATAAAGTAACTACAGTAAGATGCTGAAAAGCATGTCTGAACTTTGTTAAAAAAATTAACTGATAAAATATTTATAATTATATATATGTATATGTATATAACTTTAGTCTATTAATTGGTCAATTATTTGTCATTACAAATATACAAAATGTCACCTTTTAGATTGGTTTTCTTACACATTTCTTTACACATTTAGCACAGGTTGGCTATGTTCTAGGATCTAAAACTGGGATTGGCTTTGTCTTAATATTGTTGAATGTTTGCCTTCAATCTTTTGCAATAAGAATATTTCAATGCTCTTATCTTGGAATTGCACCTTCATTCATTCATTCATATTTACTTGGTAATATCAAACATATTGAACACGTATATGCCTTTACAGACACTTACAGGGTGGGAGCAGGTTTAACCATTGAACTGCCCTTTCTGTCTTGCACGCCTTTAAAGATTAGATAAAGCTTAAAATGTTTATCAGGGACTGCAGTTTATGGGGCATAACGTGACCTGAAGGGACTAACATATAGAATCTCTATGAGCACCACTGGGCACCTGTTTTGAGATAGTTTTCTTCTCTCAGCAATGCTTCTACTTTAGCACTGTAACAATGACAAGACAATCAAGACAACCTACTGGCTTATAATACAGTATTCATACAGCATTTCAAATTGTTACTTGTATGTACATGTTTATATATATACTATATACTGGATGAGGCAATATTTTAAATGTATTATTAATAAATGATTAGTTAATAATTATTATATTTGTTTAATTATTGATATTGATATCATTCAATATTCTTTAAATTGATGCTGATATTGAACATACAGTACAGTACAATGTTATTTTCACTTAACTTAGCAACCTAATCTGGTACACTCCTTGATTACTGTACCTATCCGAGATCACTATTTACAATAGTATGTTTTGAAGCAACGGTCTGAGTGATCCACTCAGTAATCTTTCATGTGTTTCAAAACAAAACCACAATTCAAATTTCAACCAGATGGAAAAATCCTGATTCTGTACAAAGTTCTTGAGTGTGCCATTAAAAGCAGATGTTTTACATATACAGTACCATATTACCTGGTACTTTCTAATTCATCATGATGATGTTTTATACAGGAAATGGGAATATCTGCTCAGAAATTACTATCACCCTGTAAATCAAATCCAAGGATTTTATAATAAAAAATAAAAAAAATTAAAAAAAAAAAATATATATA
>JAODOY010022002.1:0-15107 GCA_025399855.1 Forbesichthys papilliferus
GAGAGAGAGAGAGAGAGAGAGAGAGAGAGAGAGAGAGAGAGAGAGAGAGAGAGAGAGAGAGAGAGAGAGCTTATTCCAATATGGCTTGTGCTCCAGTGGTTTAACTCTCAGGTACTGATTGTGCTTTATCACACAAGGCCCTCCAAGCATGACCACGGTAGCGAACCAATTAGCTATGAAATTGACTGATGACAGACAAGAATGTAGACTATGAGTGGCAATTTCTCACCTTTTGTTTGAAAGTAATAATTACATTGCAGCATCCATTCCTTTGGGATACTTGGATTTTCAACAGCTGGAAGGGTTCACGTGTTTGAATTTTGTGAATTTGATGAATTTCCACTGTAGCTTAATTTTGACTATCCTCTGCCTTGGCCAATAGCATCAGCAGACAATACTAAAAAAGCATCCAACCAATGTATATTATATTACTAATCATTGTAACAATGCTATCTGGGTTTTTCAGCAACAGTGGGTTAATCAAGTTGCCACTCAGTTTTCAATAAGACTCCTAAACGCTGAAACAGCCCACAAGCCCTGCTACAGCAACATAGGGACTAGGGGTATTTGGGGGGCTTTCACAATGTCAACCCTTAGAAAACAGGTGGTTTTGGTATCGACATGATCTCAGACTGTACAGGCGTGCCCGACTATACGCTATTTGCATGAATCACCGTTTCCCACTGTGGCGAGTGTCAGACATTGGTTGAGTGATATAGATCGGTGTTGCAACCCTTTGCTCAGAGCTCAGCTCTGGCACGGACAGAAAGGACACATGGATGAATAATGCATGTCAACCCGTCTGAAAAGTACATCCGAGAAGAGAGCGAGAAATAGAACGGACGTCATGACACTGTTTTAGATATGAGCACAACCTGGCATTGCATTTAGTCATGATATTCATCCAAAGTGACTTAAAATAACACGTTAATGTTTTTTAGCAAGATAGGCATGTTTCTCAAGGCTACTACAGGTAGGTCCATATTGAGACATTTTAGTAGGATGTCATCTGATTTCACAAATTATATTTCCCTTACCTGCCTGAATATCATATGTTCAGCTGGAACAAATAGATGATGTACTTGCTTTACCACCACTGCCTTCAAATGTCAGCTCTGTGCTATTTTGATATTCAAAAGCTTTCAGAATAAAAAGTCTAACCGCTAATCTAATTTAAGGTCATTTTCATTCTGTGAAGGTCTTTCTCCTGCACTCTCAATTTACAAAGTGTAGGCCAAAGCCATTAAACGCCATTCTCCCTGCCAGAAAAGAAACAGATCGCTCAACGCTTGCTGTAACAAAGTGCTAATTCTCGGAAACAAAGCTCAACATTACTTAAGAGTGAATGAAGCTCAGAATACTGTTATTTTTTAACCTTGGCAGGCTGCCTATCATCGAGTCTAAGGCAAATATTGAATTTGTATCAAGAGACTAGTCTATTTAGGGTGGTGTTGACACTTCAACTATGTTTATCACTTCTGTCAACAAAAAATAGTATTTCAGTTCTTGTTCTTTTGTTAGAAGAACAAGAGAAATGTGTTGTTTTTAAGATCGATACTAGTAGATCAATAGGTTTTTGGATGTTATGGGAATGTAAAGGACATGAAAGTAATACCGTTAAGAATAGCTCTAATCGATCCAATATAACAGTCTCCTGTAAATTAGTATGACAACATAATCTGTAATAAATGCAAAACTGTAGCATATACTATATTTATATATACATTATTTTTTAATATACTTCTGTTTAGTAATACTGGAGGCATCATTTTGAGCAAAAAGAGAGATACAGATATTGGTAGATGAGGTAATTAATATTATTATTATTTAGTACTCAGGAGGAACCAAGCAGCGTTTATTATATATCTTACATCAGCTTGAAATATATTTTTGGACAAAATTGCCTTACCATATTCCCTGTGTGGAATTATGAACCATTACATTTGGCCTGCTGTCTGCCTCTCAACCAACAATTTCTCTATGTTACATGCACAATAGCCGAATATAGCATCTGAAAATCGAGTGCGGAAAATAAATATACTAGTGTGCATGTGAGAAGCTATGAGAGGCTGGGCAAGAGTTTACTATTTTTAGTTCATATTTACTGGCACACACACAAGATGCTATTTTATTTTTTGCTTTTTAAGACAAAATCTGCAATTAAATAAATCAAATCAAATTATGTTTGCTTTTTAGCATAGGCTTACTGTGTCAAAAAAAGTATACTTGAAACAGGCCTTTTTCTGAATATTGTTGGAGCTAATAAATACATCAACCACTTTATATATTGGTTATGTGTATATATTACAGTATCTGTTTTGCTAACTAATCCATTACAAAGACCAGCTAATAATGTTAGATGACAATATGCTGAAATATATCCTAGCTAGGAAATAGAACAGGGGTCTTCAAAAGGGGGTCCGGGACCAGTAGGCAGAGGTATCAAATTCATTGATCCCAAACTCTATTTTGGGATAAAAATAAATAAAAAAGAATACAAAATATACATTAACATACAGTAAATACAACCTGTGCTATAAATAAATAAATATGTCAATTATTATTTTATCGGTTTAGTACAGTATTCTCTTACTTATATATATGGCACTATAAGCCACCATACATGCAACTAAATATGTTATACCATATATGATAGTGGGTCCATGTCTCTATCAGCGAAGGGGTCCTTGGCCCAAAAAACCTTGAAGACCTCTTAAATAGAACATATACTGTAAATGCTCTGAATTTGAATATTACCTATTTTTGACAGAACACTTATTGTAAATTGTGCTGACATAATCAGCATAATGGGTGAGTTGAATCTGTTGAAAATAATACTTTTTTTGTACTTTTAATTGTTGTCCCAGAAACAAGAAATCCCAAGAAAGAAATATATATAGTGATAGAGAGAGAGAGAAAGACAGAGATAGCGAGAAAGAGAGAGACAGATAGAGAGACAGAGAGAGAGAGACAGAGAAAGAGAGAGAGAGAGAGATATAGAGAGAGAGAGACAGAGAGAGACAGAGAAAAAGAGAGAGAAAGAGAGAGACAGATAGAGAGACAGAGAGAGAGAGAAAGAGAGAGAGAGAGATAGAGAGATACAGTAGAGAGAAAGAGAGAGAGAGAGGATACTGCACAGCAAATGTTATGTGAACTGTAAATGAAGCGGCGTACATAAATGTAAAAACAAATAGAGATTGTAGCTTCTATTAGTAGCAGGAAATATGCTCACATGTAATGCCAATGCACGGCAGAGTTGGGTGGCGTTTTGGTCTCCATGTTTCCCAAAGCTTGTCAGTGTGCCAGGTGAAAGCATGAGGCCTGCTCTGCTGGAAGCGCATCATGGTGCTTGCTTGTCCTTTGTCGTGTAAAGTCCTTCCATCGCTGCCCAGAGCCTGGCAGTGGCTAATGGCTTTCTAATTGAATAGGTGGTCTACCTGTGCGTGGCAGCTAAACATGGACAGAATACGACAGACACAGCCCCAAATGTGTGTGTGTGTGTGTGTGTGTCAAAGGTGTGTCTCATTAGCTGCGCTTACATGGAATCTATTATTTAGATTAAAATCAGGTTCAAAGCCCTGAATTGGAAGAGAAATGCTCAAAACGACCAGAGGTTCCATAACCCAATTAAAAGAAGAATATACCATGTAAACGGTTAGTCTGGCAGAGCCAGCCTTTACTACGTAAAGTCTGGGACACAGCACGGTTAACTGTATCAAGACCCACCTACTACGGACATTAAAGTTATATTGATCCATTGGGAAACTTAATGAAAGGACTCTGGCTGTTTGCAGGTCTGTGCGATCTGTAAGATAAGTAGGCTATGGTTGATGCTCAAAATAAATGGAACAACTGAATACAATACACTAGTGTCGCACCGGAATTACGAATTACGGAAATGCATTTTGAGAGGGACGATATGCATTTAATTCACAAAATGCATTTTGTGAATTAACTGAGCTGAGGAGAAAAATAACTGGTCTGGTTTGGTGGTCCAAAGTTCTCCTTTCAGATGACAGTAAACTTTGCATTTTATTTGGCATTTAAGGTTCAACAGTCTGGAGTAATAGTGGAGAGGCACAGAACCCAAGTTGCTTGAAGTCCAGTGTGCAGTTTCCACAGTCAGTGATTGATTTGGGGAGCCGTGTCATCTTCTGGTGTTGGTCCACTGTGTTTCATCAAGTCCAGAGTTATCTCAGCCATCTACCAAGAAAGTTTAGAGCACTGCTTCCTTCTGCTGACAAGCTTTATGTAGATGCTGATTTAATTTTCCAGCAGGAATTGGCACCCGCCAACACTGCCAACAGTACCAATACCTGGTACAATGACCATGAGATTACTGTGCTTGATTGGCCAGCAATTCACCTGACCTGAACCCCATATAAAATGTATGGGGTATTGTCAAGAGGAAGATAAGAGACACAAGACCCAACCATACAGACGAGTTGAAGGCTGCTATCGAAGCAACTTTGGATTCCATAACACCAGCAGTGCCACAGGCTGATTGACTCCATGTCACGCCGCATAGATGCAGAAATGTATGCAAAAGAAGCCCAAACCAAGTACTGAGTTCTAGTACACGAACATACACTTCTCAGAAGGTCAATATGTCTGTATTAAAATTCATTTTTTCACTATGATATCATATTCTAATTTTCTGAGATACTGAATTTAAGCCGTAATCAAGCCGTAAGATTAAAACAAATGCAGGCTTGAGCTATTTCACTTTGTGTGTAATTAATCCACAATATATATGAGTTTCACTTTTAGTTTAGTCTAATTTATTGAGATGCACCTGTATGTATCAGACGTTCAGTTCAGCACAGTGTTGTCTATGTCGTGCTAATGTACGAAAGAGGCTGAGACTAGTAAACGGTGAAAGCCAATTACTTCCTGCTTGCGTTCTGTGCATGTCCTGTCAGCTACTGTTGTCCATTTACCATTTACTGTTGTTTTGTGTGATGCCGCATTGATTGGAGACATGGCGGTAGGCTATTCTGCACAGACACTGTACAAAGTCTGGACAAATGAACTGTGACACACATGAAGTGAATGAGTGACTTCATCTAGAGCTGTAAATCCCTCCACCAGTTACTAAATGTCCTTCCTCTCCCCGATGTGCCTGCAGAGGCCACCCGGTTATAGCCTTTTTGCTAGCAGGACATGCTACATTACAGAGCCTTGAATGTGCATGTTTAACATATATTCCGATTAATTGTGATGCCACATGTAAACACCAGACCACATTAGATGACATCACCTTGTAAACAGACAATCGGAAGGATTCCGTTCGGAAAGATAATAAAGTGCTCATATAAACCCAGATATTGATTGATTGATTTATTGGTTGATTTTATCCTGGAGACCATGCTGGTCCATGGAGACATTCCATCCTCTGTTCTGTTCTGTTTTCAGTGGAGTTCAGTTTCCTAGTGCATACTGTCATATTTTCTGTTCATTTAGATGAAAAGCGTTATTAGTGTAATGTGACGCTTCTAAACTGTGCACTGTTGCGATGCCAGACTCCTAATGGGCGCCGTACTGTGAAGGACCCACAATAAACGTGTGTGAGTTTCTTTTCTCCCTTTGTCCAAATCAGCCATATTGATCAGCCTGTGGACTGCATGACAATAGTGTTCCAACATGAACTCTGGCTATCAGTGTGCCACAGCAATTGGGGCTTGATTGATCTTGTTAGGCGAGGCATCAGATAGAACGCCTATGCGAGTGCATGTGTATATCTGTGAAAAAGAAAGGAATGAGCTGAAGTGAAATGTGTACCCTGTGGACAGTACGTAGTATGTGTCAGAGAATGCATGCGAACACATTATTAAAATGCAACGTCGCCCTTGTGGACGCATCAGAGGAGGGGAGAGGAGAGGCATGGCGGCATTAGCATGCACCGTGCACTCCTCACAGGAGTTCGCCAGGTCTCGGTGAGATGCCTCGCTGCCTTTAACGTTACCCAACAGACTATTCATACAGACATGTGTCTGGAGGCGCACCATGCGCACGAGGTCCTGCTGTTCTGTTCTATGTATTGCATATGCAGGTTTTATTTAATGTGGCCCGTCCTGTGACGTGCTGGCTCATTTTTGGAGTCATCGCCACAGCGCCTAGTCAGTTGGCAGTAAAGAGAAGAACAATCCTACTTGTTGCATCATTTTTTGGCTGAGGTTTTGTGTTGGTTTAAATTGTTTGCAGTCAAATACTCTTGACATAACATAATTTGAAGATTAGGCTGCGACACGAAAGATTTCTTAAAAAGCTCTGCCCACTGTAGCTACTGAGATTGAGCCATTATCCACACATAAACCAGTACGTTTGCAAGTCAATGCAAATATCCCTGAGTGAGAGAATGTGATGGATGTATATGACAAAGGCCAAAATAACAGATTGAGCTGTATCCCTGTGGCAACAGGCTGTTCAAACATTTCTATTTGAACATGAGAGCGGAGACAAACACAGCTGCCAGTTTGCCAATCGATTCCAGCTCTTCTCCTTCCTCCTCTCCTCCTCCTCCTTCCCCAACAGGCTATGGAAATGCTTCAAAGCCTGTTTGTGTAGTTATTTCTGATGCCATAACCCTCTTTCCCACGTCAAATATTGACCTGGGCTAAGCAGTAATAACCGCTCCCGTGTGCCCTAAGTTACTTGCGTTTCTCATCATTAACAACCGATCAAGCTAACAACAATCACATCACACCCTGTTTATTCTGTGACAATACTTAAAACATAGATTACACAATATATGCTATGGCTTCTAGATGTTCAGCATATTTATTGCTAAGTGGATATGAATGTTGAACATGCTAGCATGAATGTTCATTGACTTAATTAGCTCAGCTCTTGTTTAGATTTTTGTGGGAGTTTGAATAAACGAGTCCCAAGATATCCGTGTGTTGGACAGGTGTCTGAGTAATGATTCGCTTGGCCATGGCGGCATCCCGTCAGTATTTTTTGTCACCTTTCAGTGCCCTGTGAAAAAGTGTTAGATTTGCCAGACCATCCTTATTTTGCCGCAAGAATAAGTCTGAAAAGTCAAGAAATCCTTGAAACCGTGTAGCAATTAATCTGACCAATCCACGCCGTACTGATAGATAGAGTTTACGGGCATGGAGAGCAAAAAACACACATCAAATGAAGTGCGTAGTATTTAGTAAAGTATTATTTTAAAGTTCCTGATTCGAAGGATGGTTTCCCAAATGGACTTGTGTCTAACAATCCATCTGGCATTGCCTTGATATTAATGCTCACCATTAGGTTACATAATTAAATCCCATTTATCCTTCCTAGTTAGCTATGTTTTAGTGGTTTAAATGTATGGATGTCTTTGAGTGACCTGCTGGAAGTCTAGTCAAGCAGAAATCGTCAGTGTCACAAAGGCCGACCATTAGTGAATGAGATTCCCCTGATTGGTATCTGTAACCCCAGCAGCTCTGAGCACCTGCAATCCCAGGAGATTACTTTGTTTGAATCATCTTTATTCAATTGTGGGCTGGAAGAACCAATCTGAACCATGTTTGCATTTGTCTGTGTCATGTGATGTTTCCTCTGTTGTTTGTTTTGATAATATACTTTGGTTTGATCCCTCACCAAATGACACCATGTTGTTTGGAAGGGAAAGATATCCTCTGCAGTTTGTATGTGTGTGTGTGTGTATTCATGCCTGTTTGAGAGCTGCATGAATTGAAGGGAAAATTGCATTAATCAAAAGGGCTATCATCTTAGCCTCACGGACACCCACACATTATTGAGGCCATCTGGGACCATTGTATGTCTTGTACAGATGAACAGACCTTTAAATCCATGTATATCAGCCTACTACTACCTTTGTGTCAAATGCCATCATCAAGGCATCACAGCAGAACAAGACAGGATATATATTCAAACAATCAATAGTCAGGAGCGCTATGAATAGTGAAAGATGTTTAATGCACGTGTCTAGACACTTATTGTTAGACTTTGACAGGGTTGTGAAAACTTCCCCAGAACTGATTTACATGATAACTTGTGTATTAAATGGGATCTGGTGTAATGGATATTAATAATTTCAACAATATAAATGCATACACTTTGTCATAGAAGCAGTACACAATCATACAGTAACATTAATTTTCAAAGGTTTAGAAAACAGGAGGCATGATATATTCCACATATGCCATTAGCCACAGCACAAGCTGTGCTCTATCATGCTTTCTTCCTAGTCTTTGGTCTGTGACTGCTTTTTCTCTGCTGTCTGCATGGTGCTAGGGTGAAAAATGGTTGTCCGGTGCAAATGATTCATTCTCCCCCTGTGACCATGAACCAAGCACATAAAACAATGCAAATGGCACTTCATCCATCTTTAATGTGTGTAAATGCAAACTATGCTTAACTGCAGCCAGTAGAATTGGTATAAATACTCCATGAGCTTCATGTTTAAGTTTCAGCTCAGTTGCGCGTGTGAAAATACTAACGCAAACTTATTATATACAGTTATATACTTTGCTCTGCTGTTGACAATTAACACTTAATATCGGGTATGACTCCACTTCCTGGTTATCTGATTAACCCAGACATGTCTGCATCTCATTGAACACTGCCGGAACTCGGCTTGTCCAATCAGCGGCACTTTATGACATCTATATTTCTTATGGCTGATGGATATAAAACTGCCATCTATAGTAATATTAATACATTACAGTTCATATTCTTCGCCGGTGAGTTTCCATGGGTTTCCATTGTAACGTCAGGAGTCATTCCCAGGGATACTGTGGCCCCGCCCTCTCTCATAACTCGCTGGCGTCCTAAATACTCCCAATGCACCACAGCTTCACACCGGACTGCCATCACTAAATCATTCCCTTTACACACCTGTTTGTCACCTGGCAGGGTACATAAGTTTGGGGTTTCGTTTGCCGCTAAGTGTTGGTAAGATCTGTGAATATTAAACACAGACTCTCATGAATCACTACATCGTGTCCATTTTGTTAGTGTCCTCATGTCTTAGTGTCCTCATGTCTTAGTGTCCTCATGTCTTGGTGTCCTCATGTCTTAGTGTCCTCATGCCTTAGTGTCCGTCCTGCACGTGGACTCCTTACAAGGATACAGTGTACAGTGTGTTACCGTAGTCCTGTAAGACATAGCTGCACCTTAAAAAAGGAGCCTTATTTTTCATGGGACTAACAGTGTATTATGGTCCTCCCACCATGCCTCAGGTTTAGTCTGTGTTGCCATTAATTCTAGGCACAGCAAACTGTCACTACAACCCATTACATAGCTGTGGTGATGCATTACTTCACTGTTCTCATTAATAACACACTCCCTGCCCCACACACACTTCTTTTACACACACACACATATACCCCATACATAAAGACGTCCCTATTATTGCATGCATGCATATAGTTGCCATAACGTGGTCAGGGACAGGCAGAGAGAAATACAGAGGCCACCTGCATAGGCTAATCACTGTAATAATCCAATGGCATGCTCAAACATAACTCGCGTGTGCTTCTAGTACAGTATGTGGTGAATAAAAGTGATGCACTATACTATCGCCTGAATGCTTCTTTGTAACCGCAACATCTGTTACATACAGTACATACCTTTCATTGATGCATGTGCTTGTAGTGCATGCATGAGCTAGCGCTATTCGGAGGGAACAATGAAGTCCGAGTAAAGGCGTACTTCACATAAAATCGTATTTGGTGTGAACGCAGAGCCAAAATGGCAGGTTGGCCACCAAATAAAAGCACCACATTCGTCTTCTTTTGACAATGTGCAATGGCTGGTCAGCAGAGTAGTTGAACCCCCCATATTTCATATTTAAATTATATTGCAATATAATTTTAATATAATAAAGGTGTACTCCTCTATTACAGTATATACATTATACTATAGACTAGGTTTCAAGTGAATGGGATGTCAAACTCCTTTGCTCCTTTGCGTCCAAAGGAGCCAGTTGAGGTGGTATGGGCACCTGGTGATGCCCTGGTTGCCTCCCTACGGAGGTGTTCCAGGCAGGTCCATCTGGGGGAAGACCCAGGACTAGGTGAAAAGGTTATATCTCCACACTGGCCTGGGAACGCCTTGGGATCCTCCAGTCAGAGCTGGTAACGTGACTTGGGAAAGAGAAGTTTGGAATCCCATGCTGGAGCTGCTGCACCCACGACCCGACCACGGATAAGCATATGAGGATGGATGGATTGATGGGATGTCCAACTCACTGGTAGTACAAAACATCTGCCTAATGACCCCTAGCCACCACCAGTACACCCTAACACCCACCTGTGTTGGAGATGTATCACAGTTTTTGAAGGATTCGTCTGATGCCTGTTAAACTTCCCCAGTTTTTATTGTCGCCATCTGGACTTCATCTAACTCTCGAACAAAAGGCTGGCAAGCAAGGCACCAAGGTGTCTTCTCGCAGGTACCTTTGCACTGTGCAGTGCATCTCAAGTGGAACATCTATCCCTCCCTACCACCAGGTAGGGTCAGTGGAGCCTCACACAGCATCTTGAATGAAGGTAATAAGAAAAGGGACCAAGAAATAGATGCTAAATATAATAAGAAGAGAGTAACAAAAAAGTCCCAAACAAGTGTTCTGTGTATAGGTGATGTTGTTACTATGATAACTTGGTTACAAAAATATCCATTGCATCTACAATATACTGTATCATGTTCATTTTTATTACCACTCTATTTTTCTTTTGTCAAAGCAAGAGTAGTGATCATAGTGTAACCTAATCATTAATCATTTACTCTGCTGAGTAGCAATCCTTAAAAAGGATCCAATTCAACCCTGCAGAATTCTGTAAAATGTCACTTATATTTTTTTAACAACCTATTGAAAGGAGGTATAGCACTGTCAAAAAGGCCTCTCTAGTCTAGATGGTGGTTGAGTGGTAGCCTGCTGCATATAAATGATGTACACAGCATAAGGGCACGCCACTTGAATTGACTAGCTGTTCGCTGTTTTCTTAAGAATTTATTAATTTGCTGATGCTAATGAGTTTCTATAATCTGTGTTTTACAAGCAACACCTGTATGCCCGTATGCCGCAGCACTTCATTTTTGTTTCAGCAGTGTGAGAAAATTAGGTGATTTACATATTTTGTGTGCTACTTATTTTTGTGAAATGCTCTCTGGAGACCTGTGAAAGAATGGAAATTAATTGGAAGAAATTATCAGATGGTATTCACAAAATAGTCTAATGAAAAGATGATTAATATTTATTATGACATGTTTTGTGATTCCTTAATTCTGAAATAGTTATAGTTTCTTTCCAAAAATGACAATAATCTCTAATGACTAAATTGTACTTATAATATTCTCAAACAAGTCCTTATATTGGATATGGGGGTATATTGATTGAAATTAAATATGTGGTTTACACATGGTTTGCATTACCAAATTCTTAATATTGTCATATAGCCAGTGAAAATGTTAATGTGTTGGGATTCCTTCTTCTGTGGCAAAGATGACTATAGGACATGTATATGTGGGACCCGTGGCTTTGATACATACAGAATGCCCCCCTGCATGCACACATTGATGTTATACACATTTATTTTGGTTGACACTGTATACACAAATAATTAGTGGTCAATATTGAAGTGCGGATTACTTACACAGGCACTGTAGACAGCTCTGGGGTCCTGCAAAGTTGGGCCTACAGTAGTGTCATGCATACAGGTCAGTGGCGCAATGCCCCATGTACAATACATGTGTTGTGTTACTTGCAGGTAAGATAAAGTGAGTAAAGTATATATTAACAGTCAGGTTTTAACAGTGTGTATAAGAGCACATCTAAATAAATAAGAAAATAAAACGCGTGCTTGAATGTCATCAAGTACTTTAATCCCGTGTGTAACATATAATGTATGTTGATGGGAGCTTGCCATTGGTGGCAAGTGGAAAGTGTTTGTCATGTGAAAGCAAACATGTCTCAAGAGTGCCTCTGAAGGATTCCTGGAGCTCATCAATGAGAGTTTCCTCAAAGTACAGTTCTGAGCTATGCCGGCGAAACACTCAAGGGAGTAAGTGGTGGGAGATATATTATCACCCCACAACTGTAGAAGTCTCCCCTTTGAAACCGAGCCTCTTAGAAGTATCACTTCAGAGTCCCATTCTTTAAGGAGTGGAAACCAGACTGTTAACTGTACTGTATTTAACTTTCTATTCCACATGAACAAGACCAACCCCATCTGTTGAAATGTCTTAACTATATGTCTATGATTGGTTAAGGTGGAAAGACACATATAGAAAGCTCACTAATTGGTTTTGTCTTCACTCCCTGTTCATGTTTTAGCTCCTTCAGAACCCTACATGTCCACCATAGCATTTGGAAAAACAAATCTCCTCCTCCTAGACCAAAACAGCCATGCTGGTTGATTGAAGCCTCTCGCACACCTGACTGATAATATCCTTGCACTCATGCATACTTTCCAAATTGCATTTTCTCTTCCCCTACTGTCCCCATGGGAACTAAATACGTCTCCCTGATTAACAAAAGGAATATGTTCTGCTCCATTTACAGTACAATAGCTGCTTAAAAGTAACTGAGGCTGAACGCATACAAAATGAGTTGAAATAAGTTAGTCTTTACAGGCACACACAGGAGTTATAGGCAGCTAATGGGGAGATATGCTGGAAAATAATTATAGAATAACTAAACATTTGTGTGTTGTGCTTCAAAAAAGCATGTTACTGAATGCACATATTGTACAAAATGCAAACATTCATGGACAAACTCTCATTTTGTACGAGCGTTATTCATTCTTCTCACTCTTTAATAATTAATTTAAACGTATTTTTATTATATTTAAATGATATATATTGGATAACAGGTTTTATATAAATAAAGTGCATAGCCTTGCCTTGCAGAAGTCTACAGTAGCAATAGACACATGTAGTAGCCTAGTAATGGGAATCATGAATATACTGTACCCGTACATATTACCTGCACTCATTGTAAACACTGCCTAAAAATTACACCTCTTCAAAACGTCACGTAGCCCAATCCGACCCCTGATCAGAGGGGCTTCAATCACCTGGACAAGGTGAGCATATAGGTTTTAGTACCTGTTTTTGAAACAAATCATAACATCTCCCCAAAAAAGCAGTCACTTGAGATCCATTTCCTCAGGCTCTATTTACCCAATTGCTCTAGAAATAATAGCGGTGTTATTGGTTTGGTGGCTAGCCGTGTTGGGGATCATGTAACAAGCCTGGGCGCCGGCAAGGGCCGCTAGCCTGTCTCGGATGCCTCTAACTTTTCCCATCTTTATTATCCCCTGGGTGTAACTCTCCACGCTGGATCAAGCTTACTTTCCCAGTTTAGAACATCTTCTTCATCTTCTTTACTCCGCTGGCAAGCAACAGTGCCCAGCATTTGACTATAGTGTTTCATCTCCCCGCCTGATATTATTTGCTATTTGACCACCTTAGTTTGTAGTTTCAGGCTATTGTATTATGCATATTGACAATATGCCAATCTTACCTCGTTGCAAGAGAGTTACTGCTGTAGCTTTCAAACCAAAACCATATTTGTGCTGCTTTTCATGCACACATGCCCTGACAGACACAGTATTCTGTATTATTTACGCTATGAAGCTCCCATTAATCTTCCAGCTGGTTCATTCATCTCAATATGAAACTGCATTGACACTTACACATATATCTTATACTGGTTTATTTTGAAAGGCCTGTTTCTAGAGTCAACACATACTGTATATGACTGGATACACTGAAGATCCTAAAATAGTCACACTATTCATTTAGTTCAATTTGGAGAATAGCCTGAGAAATCCAATCCCAAACATTGGTTGACCTTATTGTATCTTCATGCATGACCCTGCATGCTCTAAGTCATCTTACAGGGGCTGATGCTACTATAACACTCCTGTAACCGAGGGCACAATTAATGAATTAAATATATGTAAAATTGTTTGACAAAGCTTATGATTTATAGGTAATAACTACATTTATTCAGAAAATACATTTCTAGTTTACTGTATAAAGAGCAACCTGTTCATTCCCTCTTCTGCCTGTATGAATGAATTTGCAATTCATTTAGAACAATAAGGAAAAGGAGCACTGTGTTGGCCATTATAATTTCAGCTATTACTGTCAATGTTCTGTAAACACTAAGCACATTGTTGATCCGTATCTCATCTTTTTAAGAGCTCATGCCTGAGATTGGAATAAGTAAAGTCACTTCAGAATCGATTTGTTTCAGAAGGGTCAAAGAGTTTATCGTTCTCCATCTCTCAGTCCAGGTTGTCAATGCATTAGGAGGTGCAAAGGACCAAGGTTAAAATACCTCATCATCACTTTTGTATAAATGCAGTCCATATGTGTCAAACAGTAAAACCATCGCTGTGATACTGTGGTCATAGTGAATCCATCTGAACAACTCTTTATGTGCTTTGTTATAAATTCAATTAAAATGTTTAATGCATGCACTACTTTTTCCAAGATAAAGTATATGTAAGTGTTAAATGTATATGTTAAATATAAATGTTAAATGTTAAATCTTAAAAGTAGAGTCAGCGATGAAGTGAACATAAGTGGATTTTGTTTTACATTTGTCAATGCTAAATATGCATTGCCTGGACATGATTTCACATTTTACAAATGGCACCCCATTTATCAAAAGTAAAAACAGCTATAGATTCAGAAGCATTAAATATACTCTATAATAGTAGTGTATCCCTCACAATCAGAATCAACATAAAGGAGATGTGGGTAAGAATTTAGAGCTATGCACTTTGTGTAATTTATTTGAAATGCCATAGACATCCATCAGCTACCAGCCAGTCAAATGATATGTGAGAAAATGTGCTGTGGTTGAAATACCCCGCCTCTGAATAAGTCAATTTAGATGTTTCACTGTGCTGTGGTTGATATTCCCTGCCTCTGAATAAGTCCATTTAGATGTTTCACTGTGCTGTGGTTGATATACCCCGCCTCTGAATAAGTCCATTTAGATGTTTCACTGTGCTGTGGTTGATATTCCCTGCCTCTGAATAAGTCCATTTAGATGTTTCACTGTGCTGTGGTTGATATTCCCTGCCTCTGAATAAGTCCATTTAGATGTTTCACTGTGCTGTGGTTGATAT